>VNJQ01003199.1:0-86737 GCA_008042515.1 Drosophila truncata | reverse complement strand
CATTTAGCTATAACGCTCTGTTGGGACAAAATGGCATCTGACTAACTGCCAGTGATGCTCATTTAGCTATTACGCTCTGTTGGGACAAAATGGCATCTTACAAACTGCCAGTGATGCTCATTTAGCTATTACGCTCTGTTGGGACAAAATGGCATCTGACTAACTGCCAGTGATGCTCATTTAGCTATAACGCTCTGTTGGGACAAAATGGCATCTGACTAACTGCCAGTGATGCTCATTTAGCTATTACGCTCTGTTGGGACAAAATGGCATCTTACAAACTGCCAGTGATGCTCATTTAGCTATTACGCTCTGTTGGGACAAAATGGCATCTGACTAACTGCCAGTGATGCTCATTTAGCTATAACGCTCTGTTGGGACAAAATGGCATCTGACTAACTGCCAGTGATGCTCATTTAGCTATTACGCTCTGTTGGGACAAAATGGCATCTTACAAACTGCCAGTGATGCTCATTTAGCTATTACGCTCTGTTGGGACAAAATGGCATCGGACGAACTGCCAGTGATGCTCATTTAGCTATAACGCTCTGTTGGGACAAAATGGCATCTGACTAACTGCCAGTGATGCTCATTTAGCTATTACGCTCTGTTGGGACAAAATGGCATCTTACAAACTGCCAGTGATGCTCATTTAGCTATTACGCTCTGTTGGGACAAAATGGCATCTGACTAACTGCCAGTGATGCTCATTTAGCTATAACGCTCTGTTGGGACAAAATGGCATCTGACTAACTGCCAGTGATGCTCATTTAGCTATTACGCTCTGTTGGGACAAAATGGCATCTTACAAACTGCCAGTGATGCTCATTTAGCTATTACGCTCTGTTGGGACAAAATGGCATCGGACGAACTGCCAGTGATGCTCATTTAGCTATAACGCTCTGTTGGGACAAAATGGCATCTGACTAACTGCCAGTGATGCTCATTTAGCTATTACGCTCTGTTGGGACAAAATGGCATCTTACAAACTGCCAGTGATGCTCATTTAGCTATTACGCTCTGTTGGGACAAAATGGCATCTGACTAACTGCCAGTGATGCTCATTTAGCTATAACGCTCTGTTGGGACAAAATGGCATCTGACTAACTGCCAGTGATGCTCATTTAGCTATAACGCTCTATTGGGACAAAATGGCATCTTACTAACTGCCAGTGATGCTCATTTAGCTATTACGCTCTGTAATAGCTTCTTCTCGGAAAAAAAACTTTTTTCTTTGTATTTGGTAGCAGTTTTTATTTAAAATTTTTATGTATAACAATATATATAGCATATAGTATATACAACGTGATTCTTCATAAAATTAGGTACTAGAGTTTCATATATAATTATAGCTATTAAGTACTATGTATAACTCTGGCTCTCCTTCTCCTCCTTCCTCCTTCCTCCTTTTTCCAAACCTTTGGAATAAATTAAAGGACTAAAATGTACACATAATGAAACAAACAAGATGATCCAAAAGTTATTATCTCGCGCTGGAGAGAGACAGAGCGAGAGAGAGAGAGAGTGCGCTGGAGAGAGTGAAGAGTAAAGGGGATATATAATAAAAGACGACGACGGGATGAGTCTATGCTACATAAATATGTGGACAAGAAATAGATAACATGACATAAATGGGGCGGGGGGGGGGAGGGGGTATAAATAATCGGAAATGGGCGGAGAGCTTGGTGCGCGGGCGTAGATGGACTTAAGCGAGACGTTTCTTTCGACTGGGCGACAGGATCTTCAGCATTGTGACGACGGGCGCCTCGAACGACATGGACACCACAAAGGACAGAAAGTATGAGGCCACCGTAAGACCGAAGAACATGACAACCTGCAAGCAAAATCACAAACCATTATTATTAACCTTTTTGGTAGAGCTAATTCCACAGAGAACTCACCATCAGATCCCCGCCCAGATGCAGCGGTGCGTCCGAATTCAGCGCCATGGAACGAATGACAATGGGATGCACCAGGTAAGCACAGTAGGTGACGCGGGAGAAGGGATACAGGCAGGGAGCCGACAGCAGCGAATTAATATAGCCGCCATAGCCCGTGGAGCAGGCGATGGTAATCCAGGCCAGGGACAGGGCCCAGGCCGAGTGGCTCAGCGAACTGTAGGCGGCGGCCGTGAACTGTGACAAGTCCGCCCGATACAGGCCAAAGACCAGGACAAACAGATTCAGCATGGCCAAGAACCAGGCACTGGCCACCGTCAGCTTGGGTAGCCGGATTTTGCAATTCGTCCGGAACAGAATCCAGCCCACGGCCATGCCAATCAAGTAGGGGCCCAGTCGAGTCCAGGGCTTGTCGTAGATCTTGTCGAACAGCGCCAGCGGATCGTCCGTATTGGGTCGATGGTTGTTGGTAAAAGCAATCACAGCGGTGGTGATCCACGATAAAACCAGGAAAACCAGGGTGGTAATAGCTGATAGCTTGAAGTGGCGTACTCCCACGATGAGGATAATGGCGCCGATCATATAGAATTGAGTGTCATTGGCCAGGTACCAGCTCCAGAGCATGCACTAGGAGGAAAGAGAGGGAAATTTTAAGTTATTTTTAAGTTTCAATAAGTTATTAAGAAGTTTTTGTAACATTTTAAAGTTAAATACCACATTTATCGATATTTATCGACAGTTATCGATATTTAACGATAGTAATCAATATTTATCGACACTTATCGATATTTATCGATATTAATCGATATTTATTGATTTTTAAATACATTTTTTATACATTTTCTTTGACTTTTCCCATCTTTTTTCACTCACCATCTCATCCACAGGGAACAGCGTGTTGATATACAAAATATTTCGCCACCAATAATCCGGACAGGTAATATGATCCATAGTTGGTGGATCAAAAATCGAGTATGTGGCCAGATACTTCATGGTGACCTGAACCACGCCCAGGACAAACAAATAAGGGGCAGTTAGGCGCATAAATCTGTACGCAACCAAACCCAAAAAGTGAGCTGTTCCGGCGGTAAACTCATTGGCACCCTTGCTCAGCTTATTCAGCTTCCCCTTGGCATTCGTCCGGAAGTAAATGTACGAGATGAGGAAGCCGCTGATAAAGAAGAACGTGTCCACGCTGAAGGGGCCATTGGTGATGGCCTGGAAGAAGAAATTCTGCTCCACCTCCTTGCGCATCTCCATGTTGTCCGAATACTTGAAGACCACAATGCACGTATGGCCGAGTATCACCCAGGCCATGCTGAAGGCTCGCAAACCATGAATGCAGGGTATGGTATCGGCACCCACATTCCTGTCGCAGATGGCATTGAAGTTCGTGATGGCCGAGAAGGAGAGCAGAAGCTCTGAGTAAATGCTTAGCTTTTCCGGTTCATGCAAATGTCCCTCCAGGTGTTCGTCCGAAGTGCTGGTATCGTTACCCCCAACGCCACCATGATGATGATGGTGATGGTGCTCATGCTCGGGATCATCCACATGGTGGCCATTGCCGCTGTCATTGTCATTGCTGGGCGGCAAATTAAGCACCAGCTGGTCCAGTTGCTTCAACGAATTACTCGACTCGGAACCATGCGAGTGGCCATGATCGTGGCTGCGCGACGACGGATGCTTCAGCGACGACGGATCATCGTGAGCCGTCATGGTGTCACTGTAGTCAGAGGAGGCACACCCAATGCCCGAGCTGGTCTCACTGTTGTTCATCATCTCCTTGTCCTGGCGACGCAAAGCCTCCTTCAGTTTGCGGCGCAAATAAATCTCGTACAGGGTGCCGCAGCAAATCAAAGCCATGACAATGCAGGAGACAACACTGCAAGGGGAAAGATGTTTTAATTTAATTAATTAAAGGATTAAAAGCTTACAAAAATTAAATTGTTGAGTCTAATTAATATTTAAATATAGAAAGATTACTTTAAAGTCTTAAAATGTTGATGTTTCTAAAGAGTTAAGCTTTTTTTTATTTATTATGGAGACAGTTTAGGTTGAGTTTCAGTGATTTTAAGTAATTCTTACATATAAATTGAATTAATTAATTAAATTTAATGAAAAATAGGCTTCTAGGTACTTATTTGTGAATATTATTTTGTTAAAAATTAAATAAAAATGCAAAAAAGTGATTTTAAGGGATTTTTATATATAAATTCAATTAATTATCATTGTTTATGTAAATGATTTAATAATTTAATGAAAAACAGGCTTCTAGTTATTTAATTTTGAATATTATTTTATTGAAAAATAAATAAAAATGCAAAAAACCACACACAACTTTGATTTATAATTTTTTTAAGGTTCAAAAATTACTTTAAAAAGGATTTCAAATGTTAAAATAAAGAAAAACATATAAAACTTCACAAAAAAAGTATTTAAAATTAATATTATAAAGAATTTACACCAATAAACAGCAAAACCTATACAGAAACTACTTTTTTTATTTATAAATTCCCTAAAAAAAAACTCTAAAAATGCAAAAAACCACACAAAACTTTGATTTATAATTTTTTTAAGGTTCAAAATTTACTTTAAAAAGGGTTTCAAATGTGAAAATAAAGAAAAACATATAAAACTTCACAAAAAAAGTATTTCAAATTAATATTGTAAAGTATTTACACCTATAAACAACAAACCTATACAGAAACTCCTTTATTTATTTATAAATTCCCTATAAAAACTCTTCCTGCTTTATAACTTTATAATATTTGCCCTAAAACCGCCTCTCACTTTCTTCACTCTTTGTGAAAATGCCATAAAAGCATAAAAACTTTGGTTTCTGTGTAAAAATCGCATGGCTTATATAGGGAAATATATATATATATAATCAGATTGCCCTGCTAATCAACGCAGTCAACAAGGTGAGTTTCGCTTTTTTTTACCATATAATTCGATTTCACACACACAGAAAACCAAAACCCGCTAATGGCCAAAACCAACTGGGCAAAAAGAAGAAGCTTTTAAGCCCTACCCAATACTCACATCAACAGGCAGAAGGTCTTGTCCGCCCAAATATTAAACTCCTTGTCGGTGGGCACACGTATGTCCAGGACGCGCAGATCCCGCGATGGCAGCTCCACATGGGCCCGGGCCCCCATCTCCCCGATGTCGGCAATGGAGCAGCTGGAGGGCAGGCACATGCCCACATAAATGGTGCGCAGCTGCAATAAAAGAATGGGAATTAATTTATATTTATTAATTTCTAAGAGCTCCTTGACTCTCTACTCACCACTTGGGTGGGCAGCGTCTCGTTCAGCTGCATCTTAATCACATAAAATCCGGGCACAAAGGGTGGCGGTGCATTGTAGACACTGCTATAGGCCTGAGTGTGAGCGGCGGCAAAGGGGAGGCCACTGGGAGCAGCAGCAGCAGCAGCAGCCGTGTCTGAGCCATTGTTACCGTCCTTGCCGGGAGCAGGAGTCAGGCCATCGTCGATGGCATCGCAAAGGGCCAGTGAACCCATCCAATAGTTGTTGCCGTAGAAGAAACCGGATGTGTAGTGACCGGAAGCATCGTCCACTGTAAAGGAGAAGGGCAGCCACATCAGTAAAATTCGAAAAAAGTGCCAAGTGTGAATAACAATAACAATAACAATAACAAGTGTGAATGTTGCATATGTGCAATGTCATAAAGGAAAAAATCCCATAAAAACTGGACATTATGCAATTATGCAGCTTTAAAAACATTTAAAAGGTGAGCTTAGGGTTGCCATGTTACTTAAATATTAAATAATAATAATATATATTATAATTATTAATTTTAATATATTTAAATATTAATTTCTAAAGAAAATAAGCTGTTAAAGTTAATTTTTTAAGCTTAAATCTATAATGCAGCTCAGTTGGGGCTTTAAAAATATTTAAAAGATGAGCCAAGGGTTGCCCTGGTTCTCAAATATTAAATAACAATAATTTATATTATAATAATTAATAATTAATAATTTTAAATATATTTAAATATTAGTTTCTAAAGAAAATAAGCTTTTAAAGTAGATTTTTTAAGCTAAAATCTATAATGCAGCTTAGTTGGGGCTTTTAAAATATTTATAAGATGAGCTTAGGGTTGCCCTGTTGCTTAAATATTATTTAAATATTAATTTCTAATAAAAATAAATGTTACTTAATGGTACCTGGTATTTAAATATTATTTAAATATTAATTTCTAATGAAAATAAGCTGTTACAATTGATTTTTTAAGCTAAAATCTATGATGCAGCTCAGTTGGTGCTTTAAAAATACCTAAAAGATGATCTAAGGGTTGCCCTGTTACTTAAATATTATTTACATATTCATTTCCAAGAAAAATAAGCTCTTAAAATTTATTTTTCTAGCTGAAATCAATGAGTTACTATGTCATAAATTAAGTATTTATTAGTAAAAAAAGTTTGCTACGGAAATAACTGATTTACTAGCATTATTAGGGAATCCTAAATATATTTTCTATATATATACCCTACAAAAATTGTATAAATTTATATTTAAACTTAAAAAAAAGTACTAACAATTGTCAGTTATATTTTTTAATACCTTGAACCTAGTATTTAATAATAAATCACAAGTACTCAGCTCTTAGATATATTTTACTAATATTTTTTAAGGCAATCACAATGAATAATGAATAATAAATTTGTTTAATAACCCAAATTTTGATTGGAAACCATAACCCTTTGATAACTTTTGTTGATTTATTTGCACAAAGTTGAGGCTGTTATTTTTGCTATTTTCGCTTTTAGCTTTACGTTTTTCTTGTAACCAGTTGCCACAGAGAGGGAACCCAAAACTGAAACCGAAACTGAAACTGGGACTGCGACTGGGACTGGGACTGTGTGTCTGCCAACCAGTTTTTATCGCTTTTAGGATTTTGTTTTTGTTTTTTAGTTTTTTGTAAGCGAAGTCATGCAACAATCTTTTGTTGCGGGTTGCGTGGCGATGGAGGAAAAAGCTGGAAGCGCTCTTACATGAGCATCCAGCAGCCCAAAAGCCGAAAGCCAACAGCCAACAGTCACTTCCTCTACCCCAAAGCCTTGACCAAAAGCAGGAACTATCCGGTAATATCTCTCTCTTTCTCTGGGGGTTACATAACACCCGAGACCATGACCATGAGCAGAGAGCTGCCTGATGGATGGATGGCTGGCAGATGAGACGGGGAACAGTAAACGGAAATGTTTGCCAACATATTTTTTTTGCATGTACTTGACTCAGAAGTGTTTGCCAATTAAATACCATAAGCATTGGTTTGATTGGAGGTATATAATTAATTTAACAAAACAATAAGCATACAACAATGTTAGAAGAAGTAAATAAAAATAATCAATAAGGGAAGTAATGGAAATTTAAAGAAAATAGCGATATAATAGAAAAATATAGTAAATTTAAAGAGTAAGTAATTTAATTTAATTTAAAATTAATAAAGAAGCAATTGAAATTTAAAGAAAATAGCGAAATAATACAAAGATATTTTATATTTAAAGAGTAAACAATTTAATTTAATTTAAAACTAATAGATAAAGCTTGGGGAAGATAGCTAAATGTCTAAATTACATTTAATCAATGTGTTTATGGCACAAAAATATATATTTTATATCGAATCATCATTCAGAAAATGATATTTAAAGTTTTTAAGCTTTAAATTACAGAAATTATACCAAAAAAATACTAAATAGTTACAAAATTGATTTAAAATATTAAAATTGCTAAATTTCAGCTTGGAAATATCAATATAATACCCAGAAAATATCATATCAATCTTATTTTGCAAAATAACAATATAAAAACCATTCAGAAAATGAAATCTTGCATATTTTACCATTAAATTATAGATATTATATTCAAAAAAATACTAAATAGTTTAGAAATCAGTTTAAAAATCAATGAAAATATTAAAAATGCTTAATTTCAGCTTGGATATTTGAATATAATATCCGGAAAATATCATATCAAACCAATTTTGTAAGATAACAATATAAAAAGCATTCAGAAAATGAAATCTTAAATTTGTTATAAATTATAGATTTTATATCAAAAATATACTAAATAGTTTAAAAATTGCTTCAAAAATCAACGAAAATATTAAATTTGCTTAATTTCAGCTTGGAAATATCAATATAACATCCGGAATAAACCGATTTTTCAAGTTACATATATAAAAATGTAAAAACCAACAATCTTTCATGAAAATCCTTAAAATTCCCATTTTGCTTATAAAAAAAATATATTAAAATATATATAATTTTACACACAAACAATTTAGTCCCGCCCTTCATCCTACCGCCATCATCTCTGTAATGTTTAAACATGTTTTCAATTTAATTTAGCGATTGAGGTCACTTGATTTGCTTGTAGTTAGCATTTCATCACAAAAACCAAAACCAAAAGCAAGAAAAAAAATAAAGAAAAAAAAGAAACCCTCCTCCGTCACATAACAAATGGGTCGCAAATGTACACACACGGCCATAAGTATAAGTGATCATATGTACTTCTGCTCTTCTCGCTGCCGAAATTCAATTGAACGTGTCATTCAAGCGTTTAACGCTTTTTTTTTTTGGTAAATGGAAGCTGAATCTGAAGCTGAAGCTGACTCCGTCTTCGACTCCAAACAAGATCAACAGATGGGCCAGCCCAGGCCTGGCCTGGGACAGACAATGAGCTTATCAAGGTGACAGCCTGACCAAGTTCACCCAATCCCCTGAACTTGGTAGCGGCTACCGATGAAAGCCGCGACTCAAAGCAGATTTTTATCAGGTATTCTTGTTGCTCCAAAGGAAGGTCGTTCATTCGTTCATTCGTTCAGTCATTCATTCGTTCATTCGTTCATCTGTTCATTCGTTCATTCGTTCGACATGTGATTGAGTAATGAATAAATGGGTCGAACCACATTTATTGAGAGGGGAAAGCGTTGCAGTTGAGTCAAGAAATTCAGAGTCGATGCCCTGAAATTAACTCAGGGGAGTTTGTAATAAGGAAGCTGGGAAAATTAATGGATTTGTTAAAAGAAATCCAGGTATATATATCTGAAGGATATATAGAAATGTATTTAGTAACAAATATTAACAAATATTACCTCTATAACATATTTAAAATAAATATTCGATAATTAAAATATTTAAATATTGCCTTAAAGTTTCTCTGGCACTGTTAAAACCTTAAATATTATATTTGCATCGATATAGCATCATTATATATATCTGAAAACTCTATTTCTAGCTACAAACTCTTAGTTCAAGGATTACTGATGAAGAAACAAAGAAACTTTCTCTTAGTTTAAGAGTTACAGATAAAGAAACAAAGGAACATATTTAAAATAAATATTTGATAATTAAAATATTGAATTATTGCCTTAAAGTCTCTCTGGCAATGTTAAAACCTTAAATATTATATTTGCATCGATATAGCATCATTAAATATGTCTGAAAACTCTAATTCTGGCTACAAACTCTTAGTTTAAGGATTACAGATGAAGAAACAAAGGAACTTTCTCTTAGTTTAAGAGTTACTGATAAAGAAACAAAGGAACTTTCCCACCAAAACAGCTTTTATCTGAACCCAAAGCCTGCTTTTAAGCTGATATTTGCCTGTACTTAAGCTAGAAATACGTTTCAATTTCTAAAAATACATTTTAGTTTCTAAAAATGCATTTTTAATTTTAAAAATACATTTAAAATAAATTTTAAAGATTTAAAATTTATTTTTTTAACCAAAAATCTCATCTACCTTATTTATTAATATTTATTAAAATGATTTATACAAAAAAAAGACCCCACAAGTGAACTATAAGCTTATTAATATTTATTAAAATGATTTATACCAAAAACAGTCCCCACCAGTGACCTATAAGCTTAACAAGACATTGACTTAATGTTGTTACAAAGCCTCTGGACCCAAAACAGGGGCTTATTGTTTCCATATTCTCCACAATCTGTTGTCCAAGATCAACCTAGGCTGCTGTGCACTTGAAATGCGTGGCAAATATTTGCAAGAAGATTATAAGTTTTATGTATTTATAAATTCAACTGAAGGTAAGGACAGACAGAGCCAAAGTCGGGCGGGGTAATAAGGTAAGCAAATGTGTTAACACATTCACAAACTATAAACCATAATGAGGGAGGGGCTCTCTCTCTCTCGGATTTGGGGACCCGGCGACACGGCTGTTGAAATCCATTTGATTGATGAAGCGATTGTATAAATATAATGGCAATAAATAATGTGTGTTTGTCATTGTTTCTATATTAAATATTCGCATTTTTTCCGCACCAAATTGTGAAACTGCGCAAAAACATAAAGAAAACAATCAAACAAATCAAAAGACGCGCCCCAACTGTTAACGGTTCAATTAAGGCTCGAAAAAGCGGTTAAGAAAGGGGCGAAAAATTGCAATTAAAAATTATAATTATATTAAATTTACGTCAGTGCATTGTTAAACCATAAATAGGTTTGCCTTGTTTGTTTTTTGATTTATTTTTAAACTCTTTGGGTGGTAAAAATGTCTAGCAAACAAACTGGTTAAAACATAAACTAAACTTGAGTTTGAATTATGCTTTAGTTGCTCTTGAAACTTCATGGTTTTAGCTTGGAGTTTTTCCATATTTTTTTAGTGATTTTCTTTGCATATTTTTTAGTGCCTTTTGGGATACTTTTTAGTGCTTTTTTAGCGTTTTTTTTGGTGATTTTTTTAGTGTTGTTTTGGTGCCTTTTTAGTGTTTTTTCCTCTCTTTTTTTTAGAAGAATTTCCTGCTAATCGATTTGTTTAAAAAGCGTCAAATTTTCAGCCATTTCCTTAGCTCATTTTTGCATTTAAACAATCATCATTTTTTTCGGCAATTGCGTATTTAATGTTTGGCTTTGTCATTAGAAGCCCAAAAAACTAATGTGGGGACATTAGAGGCGTGTGTTGTAGATTTAAGATTCTCGCCCGTGTTTGTCTTGGCCAAATAAATTCCTTGTCATCTCACACGCAACGAGGCAGTGGCTCAGCTCAGAGATTTACTGAGGAGAGTCTTTGAACTTGGCTGAAACTGAATCTAAAGCTGAATTTGAAGCTGAAACTGAGCCCCTGCAACACTGGGGAGCTGTGAAGCGTTCTGTGTACTTATTGTTGAGGTGTGTCTATTAGATCACATCAAGGGGATGCTCAAAGCCTCGTTATTTTCCCCTCAGTTGCTGCTTCATAATTTTTTATGGTCAAGACAGTTAGGAAATTTAGCCAAGAAGTTGTATTTATATTTAGTGACGAGAAGAATAAAGTTAATTGTATTTAAAATTATTGTTTAGAGGCTAAACAAATGTAAAAGAAGTATTCTTTGTGAAAATTATATAAAAATAAATGAAAATAATATATTTGTATGAAATGAAATTGTAATAAATGAAAATAATATAAAAATAAATGAAAATAATATAACAATAACTTTTAAAAATAAATATTAAGAAAATCGAAAGAACTTCTTTAAGTTTTCATATAATTTCTGGTCAGGAATTGTATAAAAACATGTTCTTAACAGTTTTAGCTTTATTATTGAACATAAATTGATGTATTTCTTGTTTGTATTTATTATTTCTATTATTTTCATTCTATTTTTTGTTTTTATTTATTATTTCTATTATTTATTATTTCTATTATTTATTATTTCTATTATTTATCATTTATTTACTTATTAATTCATTTCTTATATACTTCCCTTTTATTTTATATTTATTTCTTAAGTAGAATTTAATAATAAATAGATTTCTTTTTACTTTTATCTCCCTCTTTAGCATTTTAGCTCTTATACCAAAACCTCTATTAAATTAATATCTTTTTATTTTAAAAAGCCTTTTTTTGTGTATTAAAATTGTATTTAAGAATAAAGTTTTCTTTAAATTTTCAACTAAATTTTTGAATAAAAATTAAAAAAAGATTGTAATGAAAATATTTATTTGATTATTAAAAATTATTAAAGTTATTAAAAGTTATTTTCTAATTCCATGAAAATACATGCAATAATTCATTTTTATTTTCAAGTTTTAACCAAAATTTATATAAAATGTTAGTATATATTTATTTTTAGGTAAATTCCCCCACAGAACTCATGGGGTTTTCTTAAAATACTTGTATTATAAATTATTTAAAATAAATATCAATGAAAACTAAATAAAAATAAAGTTTTAAGGCTTTAAAATTCTTGTTTCAAATATTTTTACTTAAAAAAAAAAGAATTTAATTAAAGAAAAGTATTTAAAACCTCAACTATAATTTTTGCTAACCATTTTTCTATGTAAATATTTAAGACTTAACTTAAGGCTTGACTGCGCCATAATTTCTAATTACGCATACGCTTTTCTCTTAAATTTTCCTTTAATTTTTTCTCTATTCTCTTTATTTAATCCTCTATTCTCTTTATTTGATTTCCTTTTATTTTTTCTCTATTCTCTTTATTTATTTTCCTTTATTTTTTCTATATTCTCATTATTTTATTTCCTTTTACTTTTCTCTATTCTTTTTATTTCATTTCCTTTATTTCTTCTCTATTGTCTTTATTTTATTTCCTTTTATTTCTTCTCTATTTTCTTTATTTCATTTCCTTGTATTTCTTCTTTATTCTCTTTATGTTATTTCCTTTAGTTTTTCTCTTTTCTCTTTATTTACTTTCCTTTATTTTTTCTCTATTCTCTTTATTTCATTTCCTTTTAGTTTTCCCCTATTTTTGTCCCTTGTATTTTGTGTAATAATTACACCTGCCGGTTGCCTAATTGAGTCACATAATAAAACGCGACTCGTTTGTGCAATTTTATGCTTGGAGATGCGCAAAGATACAGATATAGGAACAGATATAGTTATAGATATATATAATATAGTAATACAAAAAAATCAGATAGTTACAGACTTCCTGAATGCCCCGAGGAGGTGGAAGAGGAGCTACTTATTCATATTCCGGTCTGCTTTCAATGTCAATGTTGCCACTTTTGAGCTGGCCAAAACGCCCCCACAAAAAGAGGGAAAACAAATAAATAAAGAGGAAAAATAAAATAAAAAATAAAGCAAAAAAAAAACACAGGTAGCAAAGTGTAAAAAAAGCAAAAGCCAAAAGCAAGTGAGAGTCAAAGACTTGGCCTGTCTTCGGGGCTTTGGGTTTTTCTCTCCGAGATTCGGCACAAGGTCAGCTGCATCTTCACTCCGTGTGTGTGTTTTGTATTGGTTTTTAGTTATTATTATTATTATTATTAATATTATTTTTAGTGGCTAACCAGACAAGTCAGCCTTTTGTATATTTACGCAATAATCATCACCAATCAAAATCAAACCAAAAAAAAGAAACCATTTAAGGTATTTCTGCGCATTTCTTTGAAGACAAAAACTGGTTCAGGGCTGCACTTGTGTGACTCATTGGAAATCGTCTTCGAATTTATAAATAATTAGCTCAAAGAGTGCACTGTCACTGGTCTTATAATTAGCTTTATAATTTATATATTCTTCAACTATAAGCTTTAAGGGGGAGTTTCCCAAAAGATCATTATATTTCTATGTTTTTTTATCGATAAAATCGTCATGATTTGAGGTATTTTTAGTAATTGAAATTTATATTGATTACTACACTTGTAAATATTTTTTTAATATAAATAACAACATTTTTAAGGAAGATATTTAAGCTATTTCCTCTTCTACAACTTTCTATTTCGCAGTTTCTTAGTTTTCTTTTTTGTTTACAGATTTATTATATTTTTTTTTGTCAAGATTGCATAATCCCATCTCTCTTAGCCATTAAATAACCTATAATTCAATAAATGATCACACACAGACCCCACCAAAAATTGCAATTATGGTCAATAACCCCAAAAAAAAAAAAAAATATTAAGAGATTGTTTCATAACCAAAATCGTTTGGAAATTAATGCCGGACACGTCTTAAAATATTTATAACAATTTTCCTTTATAGCTTAAAGACTTTTACCTAACATTTTTTTGTTTTGTTTAGTGTTAAACAATAACAGAAAAAACAAAAACAAAATGATTATAAACATTTATTGGTAGGTGGACCTTCGGCGAAAAATGCAACAACCATAGAAATCGATCGATTAGCCAAGCCAAGACCGAGTGTCGCATTAAACTTGAAAGCCCCAAATGGATGACGGACACTATTTGCAATATATCTGTTTGATATATTATATAGTCGAAATTAGCGCCGTCTCATGATGGAATGTAATTTCTGTCTAATTAACCCGTCCGCCGTCTGGAAGCTGGTCGTAATAATTCAAGAGTTGGAGTTGCCTAATTGTGGCATTTTTGTGAGGCATTTGCCCTCGAACAGTCTGGCGCTGCCATTTTGTGACTCAAGTCTGGTGAAATATGAGCTTCCTTCATTTATTTTCTATTAAAAAAAATTATATTTAATAGTTTTGTTTACAATTAGAGTCTGGCAGAGTCTTTATTTGTTTAAAATCTTGTAAACTCTTTTTAAATGAAGTTTTTAATTAAATAAAAGCCTATAATTCTTAGGTAAATAATTTTGAAGGTTTGAAAATCACCTTTTTCTGTTTTAAAAATCACTGAAAATTTATTATTTAACAGTTTAATCCTTTCTCTTTACAGAAACCATTTAAATATATCTTTTTTTAATTTTCAAATCCAGTTTAAAATGAAGTTTTAATTAAATAAAAGCCTGTAATTCTTAAGTAAATAATTTTGAAGGCTTGAAAATAACCTTTTTCTGTTCTAAAAATCACTGAATATTCATAATCTAATAGTTCTATCATTTCACAGTCTTAAATTGTTGGTAAACTCTTTTTAAATGAAGTTTTAATCAAATAAAACCCTGTAATTCTTAAGTAAATCATTTTTAAGGCTTGAAAATCACCTTTTTCTGTTCTAAAAATCACTTCTGTTCTAAAAATCACAGTTTTATTCTTTCTCTTTATAGAAATCATTTAAATATATATATTTTTAATTCCAAATCCAGTTTAAAATGAAGTTGTAATCAAATAAAACCCTTTAATTCTTAAGTAAATAATTTTAAGGCTTGAAAATCACCTTTTTCTGTTCTAAAAATCACTTCTGTTCTAAAAATCACAGGTTTATTCTTTCTCTTTGCAGAAACCATCTAAATATATATATATTTAATTTTCAAATCCAGTTTTAAATGAAGTTTTAATTATATAAAACCCTGTAATTCTAAACTATATAATTTTTAAGGCTTGAAAATCACCTTTTTCTGTTCTAAAAATCACTGAAAATTTATATTCTAACAGTTTAATCCTTTCTCTTTACAGAAACCATCTAAAATATATATTTTTTAAGATCAAAATCCAGTTTATAACTGTGGAATTTGTCCTTAACCTTTACAGCTGCCACCGATTTGCTGTTGGCCAATTAATTGCAATTGCGTGGTGTTGGTTTTTCTGTTTTCTTTAGTTTTTTTTTGTTTTTATTTTTAATTACGCACAATTATACGAAAGCCAAAAACAAGTTCGTTGCCTAAGTCATTCGTTTTGACGGCTAATAAAAAATCATACAAAAAAAAGCAAAGGTTGTAAATAATCTTAAATAAAAGAAATAAGCACACAAAAAACAGGTCAAAAATTGCGGTCAAAGTTGAAAGTGTTAACTACAGTTAACCAGAGACAAGTTATAGTTGTCTCTAAGCCATAATTTCATTTCATTTTCGCTGAATAACAAAAAGAAAAACAAAAACAAAAAAACTGCAAGACATTGCAACAATCAAATTAAAGTTACATTACATAAGTCAAGCTTTTTTTTTAGTTTTGACCAACCAGAGAGAAGGAGAAGGAGGAGCGAACGGGGGAACGACTGACTTGTCTTGGTTTGGCGACTTGCCATGTTTATTTGTTGTGCAATTTTTGCTTCTTCAGCTCGAAAAGACAACAAGTAAAACCGTAAATATATATCTAAAATATATATGCGTACGGGAAAGCCGTAGAAATTATGTTGCGTGACGTTTCATTTCGCACAAAGGCTGTAATTGGGGTGCCTGTTACCCTAAAAACTCGAACCAAACCAACAACAATCGTTGTGCATTGTTGTGGCCAACAACTCTAATGACCAAAAACACAGCCCCAGAGTTGGCTTCAATTTTGAAACTTCGAAACTTTTCAATTCAATAAATTTCGAGTTCAAAAACTGTGATTTTTCCCGTTCCCGGAATAATTGCAAAATTTAAATAAAAAGCAAAGATTGTGAAAGCTTTTTCTTTTTCTTTTTCTTTTTGTTTCTTTGAGGAAGTTTGCAGTTTGGCTGGTAATAATAATAATGATGATGGAGCCAATATTTGCACTTCCTCTAAGACTTTTTGCCGACCACGGTTTTTGTTTACAAACTTGGCCAAACTCGACAAAGTTAGCCGAAAAAAAAACGGCTTAGAGATGGCAAATTACAGTGAATATTTGCTATAAGTAAAATGATATATCATTTTTCTAAACAAAAGTAAAAGGAAATACATTTATAATAATATTATTATGATTATAATCATAAAATTATTATTTATTATTGCTAAAAGTTTCTAGAAAAGCTGCTTCATAAGATATTTCAAGTTAAAAACCATCCAAGAAATAAGTTTCGTAATATCTTAAATAAAAATCAAATCATTATAAAAAAGTGGTGCTAATTTTTTAATTTTTGATAGAAAAACCTTCCTTCTTTATTATATATCAATCTTTGCAGTTTAATTATATAGTATACCAAGTTTCAGAACAATATGAAAGAAACAAGCCAAGTTATTATAGAACACTCGATGGTATTTTCCTAATTTTCCAAGAAAAACTTTCAGTTTCAAGAACTTTTCAAGCAGTGACATAAAAAAACACCCCAATACCAAATTTCAGAACAGTTGTAGCTTTACAAGTCGAGTTATAACATATCTTTTAAATCTACTTAATTTTTAAAGAATAAGAATATGGAAAACTATTTAAAAAAGTTTTTTTTTTAAATAATTTCCCTTTAAGCTCTCTTTTATATAAAAATAATTAAAAAATCCAAGTATTCTTTGCCCTTAAGCAATATCTACTGTGGTCTTTCTGGGTTTCTATGAAAAGCTTTTTGTCGAGGGCTCTTTTTTATTGCCAGACGGGTGTCAAACCGCTGTCTTGTGTCGCGCAGCCTTCCACTTGACTTCCAAAAAATTCTGCAGTCGCTGCAATTGTCACGGCGAGTGCATTTCAGGGCAACCTTCAACCTGCCAATCGCCAGCAACATCGACTTCGACTTTGAGTTTAAGTTTGAGTTGGGGTTTTGGGCCTAAAAGCTGAGGCTAAATGCAGCCAGCGAAGCGGAGCTGCAACAACAACAACAACAACAACCGCTGCAACAATGGTAACACGGCCACAATTTATTAGCCATTGATCTTGGCCATCGAGCTGAGGATTGGTAGTAGCTCCAGATACGAAACTGAAACTAAAACTGAAACCGAAACCGAAACCCGCTCGCTGGAAATTATTTATGTCCAATCTGAAGCGTTTAAATAACAATTTCCAGACGGCGGAGAGTCCGGTTTAAAGCTGCTGCTGCTGCTGGCCAGCAGGAAAAACTTTGGCCCTGGCCCGGCGACGGCTGCTACATGTGTTTGGTAATAATATATATATAAATATATAGCCAAAGATTTACTGGAGACATTGACATAGATGTAAGGTAACTGTCCCTGCCCACGAAACTCCCCCAAAAACAGGCCCAAAACCAAGAGGTGGACAGCCTGAAGGTGATGGTTAAAAGTTAAAAACAAATGGAGAAAAATACAAGAAGAGGTTTACCTTTTAGGTAAAAAATAAAGGTTTAAATTGCTAATAAAATAAAATAAAGAAATATAGCAGTTCCTAACTATACAAAACCTTTAATCTAACCTCTTAATTAGTGAAAAAATAGTAAAAAACTCTTCCAAAACTGTTAAACCTTTCTCCCAGCCCAAGGGAAATGACCATTTAACCATTTTCATGACCATTTTCCCCCTGAACTTGAACCATTGCTGGTTAAAAGAGTTGATTTAAACGATTTTGTGCTCACTTTCCGGTCACTTTATGCCCATGGTGCAATAATAATAATAATAAAAACGAAAGAAAAAAGGAAAAAGAAAAAAGAAACTTTGAAAGGGGTCTCTCCTCTCTTTTTTTGGCTGCAAGCAGCAGCAGTTTTTTGTGTTAATTGATTACATAACCAACTATAGCTCAAGTCAAGTCAAAATCAAGTCGGCAAAGGCGAGTGGCGAGTGGCGAGTGTGTGTGGTGGAGTCAGTTGGTCAGTGGATCGGATTGCTGGAATCGATAGGATTGCTTTTTGGGGCGGCAACTTGTCGCAACCGAAAAAAAAAAAAAATAAAACTGAGAAAACCGAAAATAAAACAAGTCATAATTTCAGAGGGAGACAGAGAGACATGGCAAATATTAAAGGCGAAAAATCAAAGCAGAAAAATCGAAGCCCGAAAATCAAAGCCCAAAAATCAAAGCCAAAATCAAAGACGAAAAATCAAAGCCGAAAATAAAAGGCGAAAAATCGAAACCAAAAAATAAAAGCCAAAGAATTAAAGCCCAAAAATCAAAGTCAAATAATCGAAGCTGAAGAATCGAAGCCGAAAAATCGAAGTAAAAAAATCGAAGCTGAAAAATCAAAGCCGAAAAATCAAAGCCCAAAAATCGAAGCCAGAAAATCAAAGCTCGAAAATCAAAGCCGAAAAATCAAAGCCAAAGAATTAAAGCCTAAAAATCGAAGCCAAAAAATCGAAACCAAAAAATCGAAACCTAAAAATCGAAGCTGAAAAATCGAAGTAAAAAAAATCGAAACCCAAAAATCGAAGCCCAAAAATCAAAGCCCAAAAATCGAAGCCAAAAAATCAAAGCCAAAAAATTGAAGCCCAAAAATCGAAGCCTAAATATCAAAGCCGAAAAATCTAAGCCGAAAAATCAATCTCGAGCTGATCTCGTTTGCAATTGAACCGTTATTCAATAGCAAAACCCAACCCACTGACATAATGACCAGAAAAGCCATAAAAAATAAAGTGAAAAAAAAACAAGTGGAAAACCTACTACTAAAAAAAATAACCAACTTTACAATTTAACCAAAAATGGGTGTACAAAAATTCAGCGAAAACGAAGCCGAAAAGTCCACCCATCAAGTCAAGATTTGATTGAGCTGTTGCAGTGGCTGCTGATGCAGTTGCTGCTGCTGCTGCTACTGCTGCCGCTGCTGCTGCTGCTGCTGCTGCTGCTGCTGCTGCTACTGCTACTGCTGCTGCTGCTGCTGCAGTTGCATGTTGCTTGGCAAGAACTAATTGCGACCTTGGCGATCTCTAGCCTAGCATCGTATGGTATCGTGCACTTATGTAGATTGTGTGCTTTATGGTCGAATTCTCCATATAAAACCCAAGTATATATATATATATATATATCTGTATATATCTCTGACGATCGCCGGCGAATGGCACGTTCAACGCTGAGATTTGGTTTACGGTTTTCCTTTTTTTTTCATTTCAGAGTTGAATTTTTTGACTATAACTTGTAAGGGAAGTTGAAGTGAATGGACATCTTGTCACGTCTTGACATCGGATTTTGTCATCCATTTGTCATCCCAAAGAAAAAGATGAGAAATTATTAAATGTGATATCTTTGAGAGCTTTTATCTTATCTAGTTAATAATTATTTAAAGTTTCGTCTTTAAGAAATTACTCTACTTGCTGAATATTTAATTTTTGGTATTGGTTTTCGTTCTTAGTTCTTGGATTTCTTAGATTTTCAATTGATTTTGTGAAATTTAATAGTTTTTGGTAATAATTATTTAAAGTTTGGTCTTTAAGAAATGAAAATTTTTCATTGACTTGCTGAATATTTAATATTTGCTATTGTTTTTTTTTGGTCTTAGATTTTCAATTGATTTTGTCAAATTTAATGGTTTTTGGTAATTAAATTTTAATGATTGTTCTTGGAAAATTAACATAACCCATGGATGGCAAGGCCTACATTTTAAAATATTTAGAATTTATGCTTCTTCTAAGGTTATGGGCTTTAAAAAATGGTTTATTCAAAAACTAAAGGTTCTAAATTGAATGGATTTTTAATAGGTATATAGTTAAGATTAAAAATTATACAAATTCAGAAAAGAAAGATCTACAAAATTAAAGATTTTGTGATTTGTTAAGATTTGTCTGTACTTTTCAAAGATTCTTTCAAGAAACCGAAGTTTAAATCAATTTAAAACAGATTTTTTTTTATAAAATGGAAAATTTGTTCCTATTTTATACTTTTAGTTAAACCTAAATAATAATAATAAACTAAACCCTAAGTAAAAAATGATATTACCATAATTTCTGCACTTTTTCTTTCTTTTTTGATCGTTCCTTTCTTTCATCTTCATAAATAAATCCCTAAAAATATTTCCCATAAGAAATATTGATAATAATTAAAGAAAATCGTTTTTATAAAATAAAAAATGTACTTATTTTTACTAAAACACCTAAATAAGGTAATTTAAGTAATTTTTTAAAGTTTAAGCAAATTTTAGGCTTCTAAAAACCCTTTGAAAGATCATTTTAAAGGCAAAAACTCACTCTTGACGGCCCACATTTTGGCATCGCTGAGTCCCGCCAGGTAGCTCCTCATATCCCGGCTGCAATTGGCCGCAATACCGCCCTCGGACTCCACTTGGCCCCATTTGGTGGCCAGTAAAGCGAGATCGAAGACATTGAGGGCATCCCGAAGGCGACGAGTGCGCGAGAGATCAAAGGATGAAGGAGGCGGCGGAGGAGCAGGGAGCTCCGTGTGCAAACTAAGATTGATGACATTATGCTGATCCAATGATGACGATGATGATGATGCTGAGGTGGTGTTAAGGTTGTGATGATGCCTTACACCCGGCTTGCCTTCGTCCTTGTCAATGGCCGCTTGATTGATGGCCACCATCAAGGCAAGGATTAGCGACAGCCAAAGAGTCCTCCTGTGCGCCATGGTCACAGTGGGCTATATACGATATATGCTCTATATATCTATATATATCTCTATATATATCTCTATATCTCTATAAGATATATGCAAATTAATGGTGCACGTTCCTTGCGACGATTTCTCAGCCTCGAACTCACTTTCACTCCACACGAAAAAAAAGGTAAATAAATACAAAATATGAAAAACCGAGAAACCTTAAAATCCAATTTGGGTTAAACTGCGAATTTCGATATATATATATATATTTTTTTTTATATATCTTTTTTAGGCACCAGCATTTTCACAGGTAAAAAAAAATATAATATTCAAAAGAACCGTTTGAATACGGTTTTGTTTTTTGTCACTTTTACTTTTGTTTTTTCTTTTAAACACACGCGCTTTTTGTTATAAAAACTTAATTGAATTCTGTGTTTGATTTTTTGGGTTTTTGTGTGATTTTTTTTTTGTTTAAGGGAGCTGCGAGCAGCGACGACGACCGCTTGGCATGAACGCACGTCTACGAATCGCGACTGCGCGTCTTGAGCAGCTGTAAAAATATGTTAACAATTCCAAAAACGCAGCGCCCAAAAAATACAGCAGAAAAAAAAAAACACATCTCCCGACTCAGACTCAGGCTCAGACTCAGACTCAAACTCAAGCTTCAGCTTGAGCTCTCTCTCTGTGTATCTCTCTCCCACTCGCTCTCTCACCGAGTAGGTCTGCACCGCGAAAGCGCAAGTGAGTGAATGTTTTGTGGGTACCGTTAGTTGGCTTAACGAAAGTGGCCACAAGAAGAAATGAGCGGGCGAGAGCTTATGAGTGATCTCTCTCTCTCTCACTCTCTCTCTTTTTCTCTTTTGGAGCAGTCTTCGTCTGTGTGCAAGTGTCTAGCAAAAGCCCTGCGTCATCGACTATGTTGTAATATCTGGTGGTAAGCCTGCCTGACTGCGTGTGTGTGTGTATGGCGGCTGTTATGGAATTATGCGAAAGTGTGCGTGTTGCAAAAGTGGCCGCAAAAATGAAATTAGCCATTGATATTTGAATACGGGCCGAAGAGGGACGGATGCAATCACTATATCTGTATGTGTAATCTCTGTATATGTATGTATCGGAATATGTATCTGTATATGCTTATGTATTATGACGACTGACCATATAGCGAATTCCAGGCTAAGTCGGTCAAATCAGTTAAGTCGCCTAAATGAGCTAAATGGATTCGCACTCAAACCACTCAAGATGGCACACAATATAACCGTCATCCGTCGATGGCATAAATTCGAAATTGGCAACTTCAAATCAGTTGCAATAATAATTAAAGTTGGTACATCTTCTCAGCAGCTTTAAAAACTGTACAAAAAATGCAATCCCCTTTATAAGGGTTTCTTTTAAGTTGTATCTAATTTACAATTAAAGAGATCTTAGTCTTAAAAATTAAACTAAAACCTTTTATACACTTAATTTCCTAACATTCAAGATAATTACTCTGCAGTTGCTGCAATTACTTAATTAAAATACATCACACTTTATGATATGCCTTTTTTATTTCATGTTTTAACATGAGTTTTAGGCCAAGAAATAATTTTAGGCTTACCCATAATTTTTTTTGGAAGCTTCATAATTAAATTTAGCTTAAAAAATACATTTTAAAAGCTTTTTGTTATTTAATTATTACCATAATGTTTAACTCATAAAAAACTTCCAGTCAAATGAATTCGAAAATGAATGGGCTTGGAAATGATTCATTGGAATATTCGTATAAATATAACTGAGCTGACATTCTGATATTTAGATGTAAAAACACGGATGTAAACTGATAAAATATGGCAAATCGAAATGATTTAAGTGTCTGCGATTAAAAGTGATTGGAGATAATTTGATTCAGCATGCAAACTCTTTGTTTTTTTTTTGTGTTATGGTTTTTCTACATTCACTCTGCACTGCATTCCCGTTTCCAATCCCATTCCCCCATCTCCCCCACCCCATTCCAAGTTTCCAGCCGAAAAACACTGGGAATGAAGGAATGCGAACGAAAATGATGCAAGAGATGGAACAATTGCTTCTGTCTCTTTCTTGCCAGCTGACCCGTTTTTCCCAAACTCCACGAGAGCAGGTGAGAGCGGGAAAGAGAGAGAGAGAGAGAGAGATAGAGAGAGCTACTTGCACCTGGCGCAGATACAACTAACCGCTGGCCATACATTTATTGTGCAATCCTCGAAAACGTCAAATGTCTCTTGCAATGCTTTTCAATTTTCAATTTTCCACAAAACGCTAAATAAAAAGTTGGGAACAGTCTTGGAAGGCTAGAAAGAGACGGGCAGCTCCTGCTGCTGCAGCGGCTACTGCATTTACCGTTAGCAAATGGAAACCAGTTCTCACAACAACAACTAAGAAGCCCGAAAAAAAACGCTGCCAAAAAAATTAAATGTTAACTTGGCAAAGTGAAACAAAAATGCATTTTGTGCATTTTCAAAAAAACCACAAGAGGCCAAAGAAGATGAAGAAGAAGCGGCAGAAGATAAAGGAGAAGCGGCAGAAGATCTTGCAAGTTGCAACGGTAAACTGGTTTGCAGGGATGACAAAATACAAAACAAAAACAGAAATTATGGCATCCAGAAAATACTTTTTACTTTAACTTTAATTTATAGAAATAATAAAAGATGTAGAAGACATAGAGAACGACAGGATGTGTACCCTCTTACCCATTCGTTTACTTTTAGCTAAAATATTAAATATCCTTCCATCTTCTTTGAGACTAAATTCTTAAGCGAGCTTAAATCCCACTCAAAGTTTAATTCCACTCAAAGTTCAATATCATTCAATCACAAGGGAGCCGCCACTCAGCAGCGGAGGACAAGAAGATGGAGAAAGGCAGCGGAAGCAAGATATAGTGAAGCAAGAGAGAGCAAAAGAAAGAGAGAGGGAGAGAACGCAAGGGGGAGCTGGAGAGGGATGAGCATGAATGAAGATGCAAATGAATCCACAAAATATTTAAGGTTAGCCTTAATATTTTATGTGCACTGAGAACAATATCGATAAAATAATAAATAATATTTATATAAAAGCTTAATAAAGCTTATAAAAATATTTACAAATATAATTTTTATTTTAAATGCAATTCTATTGCATTAAAAATCCTACAAAGATTGGTATAAGCAATGAAAACTGTGCGTATACGTAATAAAGCCTGATCATATATTACGTATACGTAGTTCTTTTAATATTACGTATTCCTAGATTTTTTGTATCCTTGATTGTATTTAACACTAATTTACTTTTAAAAACAAGAAACTTCCTAGTAATTCGCTCTCCATAATAATTAACCCAAAAATTATTTATTTATTAATCATTCTATAAAGCAATTTTGTTTTTTACTAGAAATTACAGATTTTTTGATATTAAGTAATACAAATAAATCAAATAATTAAAGATAATTAGAGGTAAAACAAAACAAACCAAAAACAGTGCGTATACGTAATAAAGATGATATATAACGTATTAAAAAAATACGTATACGTAATAAAGATGATATATTACGTATACGTATTTTTTTAAGTATTACGTATACCTAGATTTTTTGCCTACTAGCTTGTATTTAATTGTTAAGAGATAAATCACACTAATTAATTTTCATAAATAAAAAAGAACTCGCTTGTAATTCCCGCACTATGATATTTCACCTAAAAATCACCAATAATTCATCAATCTCTAAAGCATTTGGTTTTTTACCATAAATTTCGAAACCTAACCATATCCAGTTTCTTCCCTCATATTATATAATAAAAAATTATTCAATTCACTTACCAAATATCCATAAATTTATCTCAGTGCATAAGGGTCTGTGACTGTCAGTCATTCATGCGATCGTCTTTTTTTTTGGGGGGGGGGGGGCACGAAAGGTCTCTCGCACTGTGCTGTCAGCAAATAAAACAGAAAGAAGAAGAAAAATTTAATAAAAAATGAGAAATGAAAAATAAAAACCTGTCGCCTTTGCACCTCACATTTCCCCCCGCCCGAGCCCTCAAAAGCGCCTCTTCCGTGGTCGCTGTGTCGTCTGTCTTAATGAGAAAAGTGAAAGTGTCAAGAAATGGGCAAACCGCGGGCAGTGCGGCCCACAAAAGGTTCAGTTAACAGTGAATAAATAAAGACGCGGCGATACGAAATTCAGTCAGAAATCAAGGCGATTAGCAAAGCCCGAGCTCTTGGGGTTATCAATTAGCTAACCGATAACCGAATTGAGCCCAATATCATGAGATATATATCTACATATCTGGGGATCATGGGAATTGTCGTTTGCCAGACGATCTCTTCAAGGTTTAGATTACAAATTAAGGTAGGAAATTCATTACCTGTAAACAAGTTGAAGCCACAATTTATTTTTTTGGGAAATAATATATCTAAATTTTATGTAGCGTTTCCCCTTGGATAAAAAATTGAAATCAGGCCAACCGCAATGTTTGGCAATGTTTTTGATTTATCGGGAACATCTTAATTACATACTAAGTGTTTGTGAATTTTTAATGGGTTCACGGAACCTTGAAAATTGTCATCTATGCTTAAAGATCATATCAAAGACAAGGAAGAGGTTTTGGCAGTTTATATAACCTTCAACAGCATTTTCTGAGGGATTATTATTAATATTTTGATACATTTTACCAAACAATAAACCTATTTCACTTGTAAACTCTTTTAATAATTCATAAAATGATCTAAAAAATCTCAACCTAGTTTATAAAGCCTCTAGAAATAGATTTCTTATACCATTTGCCAAGAAATTCAAGTAATTCTCATTAAAAGTTCATATAACCCTTAAAAGCATCTTCTGAGGGATTATTATTATTATTTTAATACATTTTCGCAAAAAATAAACTTTTTTCATTTGTAAACTGTTTTAAAAATTCATAAAATGATCTAAAAAATCTCAACCTAGCTTATAAAGCCTCTAGAAATAGATTTCTTATATATTTTGCCTAGTAATTCAAGTAATTCTCTTTGGCAGTTTATGTAACCTTTAAAAGCATCTTCTGAGGGATTATTATTATTATTTTAGTACATTTTTGCAAAAAATAAACTTATTTCATTTGTAAACTGTTTTAAAAATTAATAAAATGATCTTAAAAATTTCAACCTAGTTTATAAAGTCTCTAGAAATAGATTTCTTATAAATTTTGCTTAGTAATTCAAGTAATTCTCTATGGAAGTTCACTCTCAACAATAAGTCTTGACACCTTAGAAATCATTCAACCAAATATTTAGTTGCACAAATAATTTTGTTTTTGGATCACTCATTGAGCTCTCATTTGTTCAGTTTTTTTTCTGTATTGTTTTAATGCCATTGTTGATGTTACTGTTGGCTGTTAATTGTTTTTGTTGCTGTTTTGCGCCTGGTCTTGCGTCACGTTTGACACTTTGACCATGAACGCATTTCTTGGCAAAAGGAAAACCGTGCGGCAGCTAGGAGAGAGCTCCGACATGGTTTTTCGGATGAAATTGCACCGAATGTTCGGTCGTAACTCTTGGTTATATATTTTTTTTTTTAGTTTTAGTTTTTATCTCAACTTCTTTCCTCATCTGAAGCCGTTTTATTTCGTTTTTTTCTCGTTTTTTTTTTCTTTATAATTACTTCATTTGCAATCTCTCGTGAGGCAATAGAAGAAACTACCGTTAATTAAAAACGCAAACGCACGGCGCAAATGAGCGCACAGGTTGCGTGAGTAAGCGGGACAGGAGACGGGACAGGTGAGTGTGTGGCACTGAGAGAAAATGTTGTCAAAGTAAAAAAAAAGAGCAGAATTCAAAAGGATTTTTTAATAGTATTTTTTAAAAGCTGAAAAGTGCGGAAAATGGACTATAAACATTATATCTTTAAAAATTCAACAAAATCTCCTACGATCTTGAATTTAGATATTATTATAAATGGGTTTCCTTTAGTTGTTATTTCTAAAATCGTTATTATGACGTTCGTTAAATATTAAATGGTATTTTCGGCAAAAAAGTTAATAATTTAATAGTTTTTAATATTAATTTCTGAAAGAATATATTTTAGAGTCTTTATTTATTATATTTTAATTTTATTTCAATATTTATGATAATTCTAATGGATTTGAAGGATATTTGTCCATTAAATCCATTAGAATTATCAAAAATATTGAAATATAATTAAAGTATCATAAATTTTAATTTTATTTCAATATTTTTGATAGTTTCAATGGATTTAAGGGCTTTTTGTCCTTAAAATCCATTAAAATTATCAAAAATATTAAAATAATATTAAAATATCATAAATTATACTTCAGAATAACAAAAAAAGAGTACAAAAATATTTAAAACATTTTTCAAATATCAATATTATCGATTATTTCAAGAAGTACGACTCTTAAATGTAAATTCTTGACAAATATGTTACTAAAAATATTGAAATTATATTAAAATATTATAAATTATGACTCCTAAGTATGAAATCATAAAATAACATACTATTTCTCCCAGTGCTTCAAAAGCAGAGAGAAGGTAAAGGTAAAGGTTCGCTGTTATAACAGCGGCGCCAAAATATTTTCACTTGACTTTTGCGGCTCTGGTTTTTATGGCCCCGCCGAAGTTCACCGGGGAACTCGGCTGGCATCTGATCAGAGCGGATCGGATCGGTCAGAGCGAGAGAGAGAGAGGGGGGGACTACGGAGTAATCGTTATGCAATGGGGAGAAAATTGACAATAAAACAAAGCGCAAAATATACAAACAAAACCCGCGTGAGAGACTGCGGCGGCGACACAGAAACTGCAATGTCACTTACCCATTATGAATGGCCGGGAAAAAGTGGGCAGGAAAGGTTGGGGGGAAAAAAGGGGCGTGGATAATGCCTCAGTGATGCCTCATACCGGACGACGGACAGACAGACGGACGGACGGACGGACAGACAGACAGGTGGCAAAACTGTGCCAAGCTGTAATCACTCCGAAAGCGACAACTAAAATGCGTGCGGAGGCTGCACTTAAAACTGGAAATAAATATGTAATTTCCCAGAAATTTAACCTTTGCCTAAAGGAATTTCATAAAGAAAAGGCATAAAGTTTAATAGGAAAAAGGATAAAATTTCACAAAGAAAAGGCATGAGGTTTAAAAGGAATGATAGAATTGAATAATATAGAGTTAAGATTGTATTAAGAAAGTATTCTGCTTTGAAAATAATAATTAAGGCGCTTTAATATTGAAATTTTATATTTTTATAAGGAAAATGTATAAAAAATTGAAAGTTTCCGAGTTTTTAGCAAAAAGTTTTAAAGAAAATACAAGGTATTATTTATATAAATCAACTAAAAAATGTTATAAAACCCTGTAAAGAAAAAGCAATGAAATTGGAACCAAAAAATACGATAAACTTCTAAAATTCTTAGGAGGAAATCCCAAAAACAATATAAAAACTCCAATAAATAAAGAACCCAATCCATATATAAGCCAGATTATTCAGTGAAGATATATATATTTGTATATATATTTATTAAACCATTATAAAAGCTATAATTCATAGGGCTTAATTTTAATTTAAAGCCAAAAAGTATGCATGAAATCGTTGGGGTAAAAAGCTCATAGGAAGCACACTCAAGGAAAGCCTTTTTTTCATAGAAAATATATAGAAACAAAGATAGAAACGGACAGACAGACATATATATTGCTAGATCTCATCATCTGTAGATGCTGATCTAGAATATATATACTTTACAGGCTCTGAAATGACTGTAAACTTCTAAATTAAGATTGTAATACCCACAGAAAGGCAGTAAAGGCATGATTTACTTTAGTGCAATCAATATATTTACAACAATAACATTTTAAAAACAACAACAGTTTATTCTTTTAAGTTTCCCAAAAATTTTCAAACCGAAAATGTTGAAAATTTAAAAATTTTTGGGAAAAGAACAAAAATGTTGTCGTTTTAAAAATTACTCTTTTTTAAAAAACAACAGTTTCTGTTTGATATGTTTTTGTGCTGGTTTATAATTCCGACAAATATCTATTTGTCACAGACTTGGGTACTCTAGCTTTACATGTACAGTTATATCGATATATCGATTTACAGTTATCGATAAATGTCGATGAATATCGATAAATATCAATAAATATCGATAAATATGTATATTGTATTCGTATACCGATATATATCAATAGCTCTACTTAGTTCTAACACTTGGTATGTGTATAATGTCCTTCTAAAGCTGATTATGTAGGTATTTATACATCTTCGATATATAAATATATATATATACTATACTATATAGTTGGGGTATATACTGATATAAAAAAACGACGCCTAGCAAAACAAAAAGTCCATATAAAACGACACCGAGCACTAAACAGTTAACATCAAATTTCCATCCATCCATAGTCGTTCTCCATTCCTCTTTTCTCAATTTTGGAAGCAACTTTGAGAGTCCATAGGCTATACTCTATACTCTATATATCGGAATTATCACAAATGCTTAAAAAAAATAATGATCTTCATAGCAAATAGTTGTTGGAACGCTTCAAGCGCGCAAGGATCGTGTAGTGTCGCCGCCGCCGCCGAGTCGCCGAGTCTTTGACCAGCTCTGCTCTTCGGCACTGGCAAAAATCAGGTAGATAAAGTTTCCAGCTATATTCAGTCCCGCCGCCAGCCAGAAGACTACATGCCATTGGGTCAGGGTTTCGCGATGATTGATTATCAAACCGATGACATAGGGCGCCAGGAAACCGCAGATATTTGCCGCCGAATTGGTTATTCCATACATGGTGCCCGCATATCGAGGACTAAGCGCAATATGATTCATCTGATTGCCAGCATAGACGGCACCGCCAAAGGATCCAACGCCGGCAAGCATAAAGGTAACCCAAACCCAGTCACAGCCCGCATAAATGATGCCAATCAATCCCAGCGATGGAACCACCGAAGCCACAGTATTCCACAGTTTGTAGGAGTTCAAGAGCGAGATGTAGCGTCTGGCCAGCATCCAGTCGGCAAGGGTAGAGCAAGCAATGCCCACAAACCAGGCCGTCAGATAGGGAACAGCATTGAGCAGGGCATTCGATTGAATGTCAAAGTGCAGGATGTTGCTCATGTAGGTGGGCAGCTCTGTTAGCTGCGTGTAAAAGGCCCAGCCTTGGCCGCATTGCGTGAGAAGAATGGCCCACATGGGCACGGATGTAAGCAGCGATCGCCAGGGTATAGAATCTTCTGTCAAAGGCAACCGCTGTGTCCTCGCAAGCACTTCTTCCTCGGCCTGAATGGCCTGTTCTTCTTCCTCCTCCTCTTGTTCCTCTTCAAAGTGTGTCTCTGCTGCACTAATCACTCTCAGACTCCTTTCTATGTATTCCCTTTCTGCACACGATATCCTGGGATGATCCGCCGGCTTGTCGTACACCAAATACATCCAGCAGCCAAACCACAAGATGCCCAACATTCCAAAGAGATAAAAGGCCGATGGCCATCCTCCTAGAAAGTCCAGAGAGCAAAGCCAACCGGCCAAAGGCATCGAGATGACAGTACCAATGTTGGATCCCGCATATACTACCGCCGCAAACTTGTTCCTCTCCAGCGGCGGTATCCAATGGGCCAGCATGGCATGCATGGCCGGATAGGTGACGCCTTCGCCCATTCCCTCCAAAATACGGACTAGCACCAACAGCGGCAGATCCCAGTGTGCGGCCAGCGGTGTGAGAAGCGTAAATATCGCTGTTATCAAGACACCATAGCCATAGATCTTCTTGCCGCCATACAGTTCTGCCATTCGGCCACCGGGAACTTGGGTTAGCACATAGCCATAGAAGAAGCTGCCCAGGACCAAGCCCTGTGTGGCCTCATCCCATGCAAATTCGCCTTCCTTCCGCGGATTTATGTCGCTATCATTGCGATTTGGCTCTGGGCTCATGGGGCAAGTGTCTGTGTCCACCACAGAGGAGTTGGTGTGCGGTATGGCCGTTTGATTAACCATTGCCACAATGGCCACCGAGAGATTGACCCGCATGGCATAGACAACGGCAAAGCCCAGGAAGCCCATGAATCCGAAAATGTGACGAGTCTTGAGGCTACCACAGCAGGCATTGTTTTCTGTAAATAGAGAGAGAGAGAGAGGAAAGACATTATTTAGGAGGCGTATTTATAAAGTTTTGATTACAATTTATAGGGAATGTAATGTATTTATAGGTCTAAACTAATGGAATGTAACATATTATAATATATCTAACTTTTCGGGCCTAAATTATGTTATTTGGTAATTTTTTATAGTTCTGATTACGATTTATGTGGAATGCTATGTATTTATAAGTCTGAACTAATGGAATATAATAATAATATAATATATTATAATATATTATTATATTCCATTAGTTCATAATATAATATAATATAATATAATATAATATAATATAATATAATATAATAGCATATCTAACTTTTCTGACTTAAGTTATGTTAGATCTTAATTGTATATTGAGTATTTATAACATTTCCTCTTAAATTCTTTAGTTTTTTTCTTTGTGGAAACCTTAAAAAGCTTATAAATATAATTTAGTAAATAAACTTTGAGTTTTCTTTGTTTCTAAGCTTTTAGTGATTAATTTGACTTAGTTTTTAGCCTAAATTTCGGTTTAACTTAGGCTAGTCTTACTGTTTTTCAGCACAATTGTGTGAAATGCTATGAACTCGATAAAATTCCAGGAAATTGAGAACCAGAAAGTTACAAAAAAAGCTGAGAGAAGAAGGAATATTAGTTTCATAGAATTATGTCAAATCTAATTATAAGAACCCTATAAAAAGCCTAGAAAAAGGTCTAAATTTTAATATAAGTAAATATAAATTAAATTTACCTATATTTACCTTCAATTTCCTTAAAATGGGTCACAAAAAATGTGTTAAATAAATAAAACTAAGATGCTATCTACAAAAATCAAATAAAAAATAATATTTTATCAGCAAAATAAAAGCAAAAATCTTTAAATTCCTTTAAAATATGAAAAACTACATAAATTTCTTTAAAATACTGAAAACTACATAAATTCCTTTCAAAATATTGAAAACTACATACATTTCTTTAAAATACAGAAGACTACATAAATAGAAATATTTAAATAATTACATAACTAACAAAATAAAATTCCCATAATTATGCAAGTCTAAAATATAAATATTCTACATTGTAAATGCTTAACAATACCATTTATTTTTATTATTCTCTATTTTTCATATCTTATCTACACACACTCACCCTCCTCACCCGCTCCTCCGGCGCCACGGGAACGGATTAGCGGTCGTTCGCCAGAGCAAAACGCCTCCCGCTCGTCATCAGCCTCGTCATCGGACCTTTCCTGGGAGCCCGTAGAGTTTGACGAGGACGAGGGTCGCCGGAAACGAGAGGCAGTGGACTCTGGGTAATAGCAGGAGGCATCCCGCGATTCATCCGTCCACTTGTGCGGCGGCATTTGGTGGCCTTTTTGTCTTATTTACAAATGCAGATGGAGCTGGAGCTGGAGCTGGAGCTGAAGCATTTTCTGAAGCAGCCGAGCAGAGCGAACGTGGAACGTGGAGCTTGTGGGGAGCTGTCTTGCTGGAGCGGAAGCGGTAAAGACAGCCGGAGTTTGGACACAGAGCAACGACGACGACACCACCTCTCAGTGGGAACCAGCGCAGACTGACACAACACAACTGGCGCAACAACAAAAACCTAAACAAAAGCGCCAACAAACGTTGCTTCTAACCACAAGAGGAACGAAGGGGGCATGGGCGTAGTTTGATTGGATTTTCAAGGGGGTTATTTGTCTGGTTTATAATTTAAATTTATATAAATTTAATTTATAATTTAAAGAAACAAGAAAGTCTTCAAACTTTAAAGTAAAAATCTCAATTCAATTGTTAAATCCCCAAAAGGAATACCCTTTTTCCCTACGCCCATGCACAACCAGTCATCAGCTCGCTCTCTCTCTCCCCCTCTCCCTCTCTCACTTTCCAGTTAGAAGCTCTCTCGCTCTCACAGCTGTGTGAAAGTGGAGCAATGGCAGCCAAGTGAGCTACGTCACCCCCCGAGGGCCGCGAACAGGAGAGAGTAAGAAACGAAGGGAGAGAGAGAGAGAGACAGCTGAAGAGAAAGGGGGCAAAAAAGAGAAAGGGGACAAGACTGGAGCGAGAGAGAGAGAGAGAGGAATAGTTGTAAATTGTTGTAAAATATACAAAATACAAATATAAAATATCTTTCCACACAAACAGTGCCTGTATTAGACGAGGAAATGATAAAAAAAGCAAAGATAGTCGAAATCTAAATTGAAACTATTCGTACTCGTAACTAAACTTGCAATAGGTTTTTTTTCAGCCCCACAACCTCGGAACAAAATAGAAGAGCGAAAGCCAAGACATTTGCACAAAAACCCACACTAACATAACCGTGACCAATAAATTAGCTCTGGAAACTAACTAAGCGAAAAACAAAGCTCAAATGTACTATGTTGAGTCAATTGGTATACAAAAAAAAAATAAGTAAAATAATTTTTCCTTTTTTAAACAAGGGAAATTATGGGGAAAATTCAATTAAATTGTTCGATTGGTTCTATATGCCATAAGAATATGCAAAAAGTAAATTTTGCATTTTTCAACAAGGGAAATTGTAGAGAAAAAATTTAATTAAATTGTTCAATCTGTTCTTTATGCTATAAGAATATGCTAAAGTAGTCCAATCAGGCCTATTTTTATATATAGGCTAGTGAGTATATAAAGGAGACTATCTACAAAGTTTCATTAAGATAGCTTAAAAATTGGGGATTTTATAGAAAGAAATAGGTTCATAAACGGACGGACACGGACGGACAAACGGACAGACGCACAGACAGACTCACAGACTGACATATGTACAAACGGACGGATTAAAATAATAATAGCCTTTAAGGCTATACTAAATCCCTTAAATCCCTTTCACAATTATAAAAAACAATTTTTGTACAATAATATAGAGCTAATATCTTGACTGGCACTGTACCTGCTAGTGTACGCTTGACAACTGCTTGCATTTGCACTGCTTTCTTGAAGGTAAAGCCATCCTGGGGATGCTTGCTTGCTCCTTTCAAGGCTCTCCATAAATTATCCTTCCAACGCGCATGTCCTTTAAAAGCCTGTTGCTTGCTGTAACCCAATGCAATGTCGAATATTTTTTCAAGGGTTTTTTTTTGTAGTTTTTCAATATAAAAAAATAAAATTTTAATAGATTAAATGCTTAAAAGAGGTAAATTCAAACTGTTGATTATGCACCTGGCTTTGATTTCTGCTCGCCTGCTTTCCCTTTTTTTTAGTTGGCAAAGATTGTGCCCACGGGAAAGACAATGATCCTTCGCTGGCCATTGCTCAACGACAGGGATTCGTAGTGATAGTTCTTCACGAGAGCCACATCGTTGCGATCTGCATCGAAGGATGCCTGGATGGGACTCAAATCCGGATTGAAGCAGTTGAGAGCCACAACTTTGCCCGGGAGCCTTGGAATCAGTTCGTAGGCACTGGCCAGCTTCTCGTTCCACAGGCTCACCTGGCCATAGGGCAGGGGATCCCGTTTGGCCAGCTCGCCGGCCTCCTTGGCGGTGCGGAAAACGTGCAGGGTGATCACACCGGTGGTGGTGCCGCCATCACCACCCCCCAGGTAGCTGTGCACGCAGTCATAGACCAGCAGCGGCGATTCCTCGCCCGCCTTCAGGTTCTCTCCTTTGACCACCTTGGCCTTTAGCTGTTCGATTTTGGCCAAGGTTTTGGCATAGTTGGGATGCTTGGCCACCTCACTGGCCAACGGTCGCAGATCTTGGGCCACCAGACCCACAAACTGATCGGCCACGCTTTCCTGGAGCAGCAGCGTGGCCACCGAACCGGCAGCAAAGGGATTTTGCAGAGACTCGAGCAGCTGCTGGCGGGCAGAGTGAAGATCGCCGTCCGCAAAGACGATCATCAATTGGGGCGATAACCATTTGCCATCGCTGGGGATTGTCTGTGGAGTCAAAGGGCCAAGGTTATGTCTGATATGCGAACTGTAAACTGAAATTGAAATTGAAATTGAAACTCACCTTGACCTTGACTTCGCTCTCCTTATTGCCGGGGTACAGTTGCAGATCGTTTACCATGCTGCTGGTGATTTTCGCTGCTACAACGTTGTTGTTGCTGGCCATGCTATGCTGGGGGCTTGCAAATTAGACGTCTAATTCCGATTCCGATCGTTGAGACACTTAAAAACGCTTATCAGCTCCGGAAACCGAGATAAAGATCGGAAAAACAAGATCACTGACAGTGTTGCCAGATGATAATATTCCGAAATATCATAAATATTTTGTGGTATTTTTCAGTATTTTTTTATGTTTCCTGTTGGTCACACTAATTTGCTCTATTAAGTTTCATAAGAATAACAGTGTTTGGTGTTGCTGTTAAAGAGTTAACACGGGTTTGCTCAGGGAATCTAACAAGAGAGAGTTTAACAGCGTTTTGGTTATGGAATCTAACAGAAGAGAGGACTTTTCTGTTATTAAGAGAGAGTTAACAGCGTGTTGCTTATGAAAACTTACAGAAGAGAGGATTTCTGCTGTTATTGAGAGAGTTAACAGCGTTTTGCTTATAAAATCTTACAAAAGAGCGGATTTCTGCTGTTATTGAGAGTGTTAACAGCGTTTTGCTTAGGGAATCTAACAGAAGAGAGAGAGATTTAACAGCGTTCACTGATATATCGATGAATCAGCTGTTTCTATGGTATTTTGGTATTCAACTGTTAGTATTTTCTGCAATCGACATGTTATCGATACTGACAATGTGCTCGTGCTTGGTTTTAGTATTTTCTGAAGGCGCCGGCATTATTTAGCACAAGTTGGCAGCACTGCATTGTAGTTGCTCGAATATTCTGTTCTTCAACAATAAATAAATACATAAAATGGAAACGGTAAGCCCTTACCCGCTATTAAGTTAACAACTCTAATTCTCCAACCTTTTCTTCTTCCCATGCAGCTAAAGAACGATGTGGCAGAGCTGACGGCCTTCCTGGAGCAGGCCAAAAGCGTGCGCGTCAGAGGCGTGCTGACGGCGGCCAAGGCGGAAGCCGAGCGGGAAATTGTTAACCTGGAGATGAAGGCGCGCATTGCGGCCGAGCGCGAGGCGGCCGGCACAGAGGCCAAGAGGTATGACAAGTGGTTTCTTCCCTGTTTTTCTCTACTATTTCCCCCCGACTCATAAATATACAACTTCTACTTAATAGATATTTGCACGAGCTTACCGACTATGGCTGGGACCAGAGTCCCAAGTTCGTGAAGCTTTTCATTACCCTCAATGGTGTCCAGGCCTGCACGGAGGAGGATGTGACGGTCAACTATACGGAGAATTCACTGCAGCTGCATGTCCGCAATCTGAATGGCAAGGACTTTGGCCTGAGCGTCAACAATCTGCTGCACAGCATTGATGTGTCGAAGAGCTATCGCAAGATCAAAACCGACATGGTGGCCATTTATCTGAAGAAGGCCAAGGAGGGCGAGAATTGGGATGTCCTCACATCCATACAGAAGCGACTCAAGCAGAAGCAGGACACCGAAATGGGCAAAGATGGCGATAATGCCGAATCGGCGCTGGTCAACATAATGAAGAAAATGTACAATGATGGCGATTCGAAGACCAAACAAATGATTGCCAAGGCCTGGACTGAGAGCCAGGACAAGGCCAAGATGGGCGGCGGTGGTCCTGGTGCAGGACTGGATGCTCTCGGTGGTGATCTCTAGGGCTGAAAATGAGAACTAATTGTAAAACAAATTCCACACAATTGTGAATAAATAAGTTTAAAGAATATTCTAGGTTTTCTTTTTTGTATATATTTTTTATAGGCTTTTATTACTTAAATTCTTGGTGATTAAAATCATTGAATTAATTAATTATGCTGCTAATCTCTATATTCCATTTGTAATAGTTAGTTTGCTTTCGAAATTAATTGATAATTATACATTCTTTCTTTCTTTCTTTCTTGTATTTAAAATACTCTTTTTATATGTTCAAAGATATATATTATATATGCTTCTCGATCTCGAAATCGTTTGCCAAACCAATTGCTTGCTTAATTGTCTAGAAATATATATTTTTTTAACGCTCACGGGTCCAAGCACTAACTGTGTTAGAGGTGAAGAACTATCGATAGTTTTATCGGCATCGATAGTGATCTAGTGTTCTTTTCCCTAAAATCGTCTAAAAAATAAAATAATACGTAATTTTTAACACTTAACATTCCCTTTTCAAAAAGCGCTCCATATTTTAATAGATTCTATTAGTTTTATCTTATTTTTCAGACGATTTTAGAGAAACGAACACTAGATCATTAACATACCGATAAAACTATCGATAGTTCTCCACCTCTACTCTGTGTAGTCTGTTTTATGTGTCTGTGCTGTGTATTCGAACAATTTAATTGTTATTTATTTAATTAATATTATAAATTGGTATCCCATTTGGTTTCTAATCAAAAAATATAACTGAATCAAATAAAAAAAAAAAGAAAACTGAAAAATAAAACAAAAAAAGGAGACTAAAGCTCTCTCTGAACATTAAGGCCTATACAAAAAAAAAACGTTGAAAAACAACACAATTTACAATCTATATAATATTTATTTATATAATAATGTAAGTTTTGTGAAAGTTTCTTCTTGTTTTGTGTGTTTTTTTTTTATGGTTGCTTTGCAAATACAGTGCGAGTTCTTCTTCTTCTGCTTCTGCTCTTTTGATTTAATTAATAATTATAACAAATTCGAACTAAATGTCCCTTAAACTCGTGTCTCCTGTCGCAGTGTACTCATTATCTCTCCCCCTAAGTGATGTGTGTGGCTTCGTGCTGCATTTTCTAGCTAATAAACCCTAAGCGAATCCTTTATCCTTTTATTCCTTCTCTTTTGACCATTTTCTCGTGACTTTTTTGTATATAAAAGCCGTGCCTAAAAGCTTTCTTTTAAACGTACAAAAATAAATATCCGAATCTGAAGAATTGAGATATATAGCTTTAAAAATTTCTAGAAAACTATGTTCTATATGCAATATATCAGAAAAGTCGCTGGGATTTTGAGAAAAAAATCATGTTAAAACATGTTTTCCATGATCATGATCATGTTTAAACATGTTTTCCATGAATTTTCCATAAACCCAACGACTTACTGGGGCACCCCTGATATTTATTATTTTTCTTTCTTTCATTTTAGAGTTTTAAAATTCCTGTTTTCTAAGGCCGAAAAAAAAATTGATTAAAATTTCTTTACTCGAGTCTCAAATTTCAGATTGTATGTATATATCGGTTATATTCTCATTCTTTCGATTGCCTTTCGATCTATATATATATATTTTTTTGTATTTAAAATGCAAAATAAATGTTTCCAGGTTTGATTATAGTTCTTTGGAAATATATAAATAGATAAAGAGAGAGAGAGAGTTATAGGCGGAAAAGGGTTTTAAATAGCAACGATTACAGGTTGTGTTTGATATATAGAAAAGGAAAGAACCACAGAAGTTGCCTTTATGCAGGTTTTTATAGATTTTAGCAATCAAAGCCATTTCTGTGGGGATCCCTGATAAAAGAAAATGAAATTACATACCTGGAAGAGGTATATATGCTTCTAAAAAGATCTTCTCTGGCTGCTTGAGGTGCTTAGACCATCTCCGATATCATTTTCTTTCAGTTTCTTTCAGTTTCAGCAGTTTTTTTCTTGCTTTCTTCACTCTACGTTTCTTCGATCCTGATTCCGATTTCTGGCTAAGGCTTTAACACCTGGATTCTTGTCTCTCCTGCTTCTTTTCCACACACACACGCACGCCCAGGCAATTCCTAGCTTGGCTCTTTTTAATCCTGACTTGTCCTATGTGTTCTACCCCCAATTTCCCTTTTCCCTTTATCCCATTTCCATCTCTCTTTACAGAGGCTTTTCAGAAAACCCTCGGCTTGGCTTGGAAACGGACATGATTTACCGGGACGCTTGGCGTCCTTCGGCGCTGCTAGTAAAGCTCTGTATGCTGACGCACTGGCGCTGGGATCTTGGACATGCCCCTCTCACGCCTGGGTGATACCACACTGGAGGCTCCAGTTGCTGCTGCTGCTCCTCCTCCTGCCGAATGATTGCTCTCACAGGAGCTGGCAGCAGAACTACGCTTAGATCGTGCCTTGGCTGGCGGTGAACAGCTCTCCGAACGCTCTAGATTCCCGCTGCTGTGCACCCAGGCCGTGGTAAAGTCCTCGTAAACGGGCGTCTTCTTGCCATTCGTCTTGCCAGCTCCCGTGCCCGCCTTGGCTTGATTTCCAGCCGCATAGCGTGAGAGCAAGGATTTCATTTTCTCCAAAATCTGTGCATCATTCTTGGCACTGCTGGCCGCTTCGAGAAGCTGCTGGGCCAGCGGCGATGAGGCATGATTCTTCACGGGGGATGTGGTTAGGGAACTGCTGCATCCTGCTCCACTCCTCACGCGCCTGCCATTGCTATCGTACAGGATCTGTGAGGAGCGTCCCTTGCCATTGCGTTCAAAGGGTCCCTGGGCTACCACCGTACTTCCCTGGGGGGCCACAAATGTCTCAGCCGTGCAGGTGGGCCGCCTTTTTGGCGTTCCTGTTGCAGCCCGTCCGCTCCACGTATTCGTTGCATCCCGCACCATGGGCAGCTGAGTGGCCTGACGGGAACGTGGCGGTGGATTAGCTGCCTGGGAGCTGCGCGTGCGCACAGATCGATACACTGGCTGCTTGCGGCTAAAGTTAGGAGCCAGCGTAAGGGAAGGCAAGCCCGTAGAGCGACTGCTTAGATCCTGAAGACTGCCGCCAGCACCGCCACAGGTGCTGTTGTCGATGCTACGCCGACGACGTTGGGCCAGCGGTGAGCGAGGAATCTTGCTAAGAGCGGCAGCAGTTGGGGGAGAATGCTCCTGTTCCTCCTGATTGGTTGTCTTGTCCATGGCCACAGTGATGTCATCGTCGGTGATAAAGACACCAGACTGCTCAAATTTATCGTTGTCATTGTTGTTATTCATTATTTTGTGGCTGCTGAGGATAGCTGGCAGGGATTGAGGGCCATCGCACACGGAATAATCCTCTTCTACATCCTGCTCGTGATCATTGAGTAGCTCCTGATGCTCCTCCTCCTGATGCGTCTTCTCCTCCGCGGGCTCTTCTGAAGGCGAGATTTGCGAGTCACTCGAAGTCTGATCCAGACGCGCTGTGAAAGTATCAAGAAAATTGAAGATTTTAGCAGGGAGAACATTAGTAGTTTCCTTGACAACTCACCATTGGTTTCAGCGTCCTCGATGGAAGCCTGACTATGCAGGGATTCCCGCTTCTGGGCACCCGACTGAATGACGCCCAGGCTGCGATAGCCCTCGTCACTGATCTCGCTGCCATTATCGCTGATATTCTCGAATTTATTGGCTCCGCTTTGCTCAGCTCCTGATGCCGAATTTGACGAAACCCCAGCAGATCCTCCATTCGACCCGGCTGCCTCTTCCAGCGAGCAACTGTAGCCACCGGGCAGGGATTTTGGTCCACTGCTGTACGAGTCCAAGGAACTCTGCTTCTTGCGCATATCAATCAACCGACGTGGACTTGGGGACATGGAGCGTCGAGCCAGACTGGGGGAACCAAGCAATTGATCTGAGGTAACAGCTGCTGCCGCCGTGGCTGCCAAGGAGCCATTATTGCCGCCTCCTCCTCCGCCATTTGGCGTTTGCTGATTGAGAAATTTACGCTGCGGCGTAGGACTGCGACTGCGATATTTGCCGGAATTTGGCGACAAACTGTGACCATTCTGTGGCGGTGGTGGAGGCGGCGTTGAATTCATGCCTCCTCCTACAACACCAGTTCCAGTTCCAATTGTAGTTGCTGTTGTGGTTTGTCCCGATCCTGCAACACCGCCATTTCCTCCATTTACAGTGTTGAAAACGCGTCGAGCTGTTGGCGGTGACCTGGGAAAAGGCAAAGAATTGCAGGGTTAATGGTTTTATTCAACGAAACATCCATAAATTGTAAAAAATTCACCAATAAAGACACCAATGAAAGTTCACCAACAAATTCAACAACAAAAGGCATTCTTTAAATTAATTCTTTAACTAAACAAACTAATTTACTGATTAAATATGTAAAAAGTTCACCAATAAAGACACCAATGAAAGTACACCAACGAATTCAACAACTAAAGGCATTCTTTGAATTATTTCTTTAACTAAACAAACTAGTTTACTGATTAAATATGTAAAAAATTCACCAATAAAGACACCAATGAGAGTTCACTAACGAATTCAACAACGAAAGACCTTCTTTAAATTAAATCTTTAACTAAACAAACTAATTTTCTCACTAAAATTATAATACCATAAGGGAAACTTTATTAAAATATCCGTAAATTGTGTAAAAAATTCAACAATAAATACACCAATGAGAGTTCACCAACGAATTCAACAACAAAAGGCATTCTTTACGTTAATTCACTTACTAAACAAACTAATTTACATACAAAATCTATAATACCTTCGCATATATTATGTTTGTAAGCAATAAAGAACCCTAAGACTCACCTCTCGAATATCACCTGCGCCTTGTGAAGCTCGATGCCATTGCTGGGATTATGATTTGGCGATTGGCGTGGCACCAAACGGGCAGCCACAGAGCTACGATGCTGGGTCCGGCACCGACAGGGATCATGCTTGTCCAGATAATGCGACAGTGTGTCCCAGCCGCCACCGACGCGAACCATGACGTGCGAGCGAAGGATCTGTAAATGGAATTGCGAATGTATAAGAGAGATACCCATCATGGGGGAGCCATCATGCAACTTACCCGCACAAAGATGAGAACTTTGGTGTCGCCAATGCGATATTTGCCCTCCGATACCCGGACCATGGGAAACTGTGAGGGGCATGTGCACTTCTCCACCAGATCCCGGACCTGTTAAATAAAGAAAATGGTTAATAACAAACTAATTATAATTCTTTATAGAACTATATATATTATTGCGAGGGTACCTTTCAGCAAATGCCCATTTACGCTGACCTAATGATGACAGCCAGTATTATTATTTTTGAATTAAATTAATTGCTTTTATTTGCATTTAAATGTGCTTTAACCATAAAAGGCCAAAACCAATTAAATATTAATTAAAACGCAACATTCTACAGTATTGTTTATTCCCAGGGTTCTCTTCTCGCTCTTTGAGATCTCCCCAAAAGTTGGTTTGTACTCCCAAAACTCCAGTGTCCATTCCCCCCCGCGTGTTGCCCTGTGCTGTGGCTCTGACCCTTAGCATTGCATAAGCCTGACCCCCGGTTCAGTTCCCCAACTTCCAAAAAACAGAAAAAATAACAAAAAAAAACTCCCTGACTTCTGCAGTGGCAGTTTGCCAGCAAAGGAGCAGCGACGACGAGCATCGGGGTCACCAAATAGTTTTTCACTGCATAAATTCACGCGCTGCCATTGTCCAACAAACAAATGATCCGCTCTGGCGAGGGGGGGGAAAACTCTTGGATTTGATCTCCAGAGGGGAATCGAAAAGCAGGAGTAGGAGGAGGCAAAGGCAAAGGCGAAGGAGCTGGGCTATGGCTATGGCTACCCTTGCCCTAGGGAGAGGCAAGAGGGCCATGGGAGCCAGAAAAAGCTAGCCTGGAAAAGAAAAGAGCAGCCAGCAATCGGCTCCAGTCCGTCCCAGCGGGCAACGGCGGTGGGGCGGCGGCAGAAAAACAAATGACGACTTGGTCTGGCCTGTCTTTTGGTCTCATTTTACACTGTCACAAAAATTGCAAGAGGAAATTGAATTAAAAAACAAACATTAAGGAGGTTTGCAGACAGAAAAAGACTTGAGACCATTGGGACTTAGAGGAATCCTTAAGGTTTCACCAATGATTCCAATAAAGATTCAACAATAAAGGGAAAAGTTTCACCAATGATTCCCATAAAGATTCAACAATGAAGGGAAAGGTTTCATCAATGATTCCAACAAGGATTCAACAATGAAGTTTCACCAATGATTCCAATGAAGGGAAGGGTTTCACCAATGATTCCCATAAACATTCAACAATGAAGGAAAAGATTTCACCAATGATTCCCATAAACATTCAAAAATGAAGGAAAAGATTTCACCAATGATTCCAATAAGGATTTAACAATGAAATTTCACCAATGATTCCAATGAAGATTCAACAATGAAAGGAAAAGTTTCACCAGTGTTTCCAATAAAGATTCAAAAATGAAGGGTTCACCAATGAAGATATACCAAGAAATTATTGACATAACAGAGTCATATTTCCTTGCAAAACTCTCCCCCAAAAACATTCCCAGTGTGCGCTTCTGTCACCGCTTCATCTCCTGGCTTCCCATCCCAGCCCATCCATCGGCTCGAGCCCCATTTGCTACTGTAGTTTTGTGGCAAAGCTCTGTGTGGAGGAGCCATTCAGTCAGCTATTCAGCCAGCCAGGCAACGCATTGGCACCTTTGAACTTTCTGCAAAACTCCTTCGCCGGCGGCAGCGACGGCTGTGGGATGCGTGCTTAGGTGGAGCTGATGGTGGTGGCGGTGGTGCTGCTGCTGCTCCTCTATCGCTTGTCCAAGCTGCAAGCTCCAAGCTGGAACACCGACATGACAATAAATCTTTCGACTGAAGGGGGAGAGATGCCAGCGATGCCAGCGATCTGCCAGAGATCGGGGATCGGCGTGACTCTGACGCATACGAGATTAGCTCTGGCCATGGGATTGCGATGGGGATATAGCGATGTGATCCTGGCCTAACCATAAATCGCATGCCAAACCAACAACAGAGGCATTGGCAGCGACTCCACCAGACAGACAGACAGACAGCGATGCGGACGTGCCAGAGTTTTCAGCTTCAGCTTCAGCTTCAGAGTTAGCTTTAGCTTTTCAGCTCCAGACTTTTGGAGTCGACAAATGATCGTGGCTGGTTTGGCTCTTTTCTTTTCTTTTCATTTCTTTTAGTTTCTTTTTTTTTTGTTTTGCTGTTGGTGGCACATCATTTGATTTTCGACAAGTTGTTGAGGCTATTTGCTGATTTGGCTGCCGCTGCTGTTGCCGTGGCTGCTGCACAAATTGATTGGCTGCCTCCAGAGTTGGCTGGTTGGCGATGGAGTTGGAGGTGGAGGAGGAGAGTCTGTGTCCGTGTCCGTGTCCCCTGTCCAAGTCCCGACTGCATGTCCCATCCATCCAGCGACCATCCATCCCCCAGCTGTCGAATATTGTTGCTTGGTGCTCATGTTACTGCTGCTATGCTACACGGAAAACCACAAAAGGTGCTCTAAATACCTAACTCTTCGGTCATTAATCGAGAGTTATTATTTACAAAATTCATAAATAATATATAGAAATATATTTTTTTTCTTTAGAAATACCTAAGAGACTGGGAAGAGCTACTGATTAATTTTTTGAATCTATTCCTTGTTTTCTTTAATATCTTTCTAGGCAAAAAATCGATTTTAGATCGATTTGAAATCGATTAAATATTTTGACAGCTCTATAATATAAATCACTTGGTTTTCTATATAGAAAGGGAAAATCAGCTACTAAATATACTGTTTATCCATATAGTAAATTTTTAAGCTGACAAATCCTTTTCCTAGTTCATGTTTTTGATTGTTTTTTTATTTAAAAAATCGATTTTAAATCGATAAACAAATTTTTTTTAGCACTAATTCAATTTAAATATATTAAATCTATTTAATTATATATAATTTGGTACTTTATCCAAATTAACTGAAAAATAGGTAATAAATAGAGTCTAAAACATGATTCAAAAGTCTTTTTTGCCTCTAATTAATATTTTCGATTGTATTTCTATTAGAATAATCGATTTAAAATCGATTTAGATGATTTTATTGTAGGTCTATTTAAAAAGAAGCTTTCATTTTGAAAAGAAAAATATATATTCAATAAAGAATAAACCAATTGTAATCTTTTTAAATTTTTTGCTTTTCTTTAAACTATCTTTTTACTTTGAAAAGGAAAAATATATATATTTAATAAGAAATAAATGAATTCTAATTATTCTGAGCATTTCTTCTGTTTTTTTCTTACGCTTTCTAACACTTCTAATCCTATTCCCCAGTGTTTACTATTATTTTTGTTAAAGTGTAGCCTCAGCTAGCTGCTATTGCTGGCGGCGTGAGGAAATGTTTGCATGGCTTTCATTAGTTTGGCCGTCAATGATTTCCATTGCTCGCCTGCCTGACCAATACCGATCCTCATCCGATGCGATGCGATCCCCGATCCTTTGTTGGTGCTGCTGCTGATGCTGCTGCTGCTGTCGTCACACTTTGGCAATTACATTGACAATTGCAATTGTTGTAATTGTTGTTGGCACATCGTCATCTTGTCAAATTAATTTGACATCTCAACATGGCAGGCAGCAGTTGGGAAAACCCTCTCATAACACCAAGTTGAAGAAAAGGAAAAAAAAACGAAAAAATATGTAGGTCCCAGTTTCAATTGCTTCTGATTTGTTTTGGTTTTTGGTTTTCGGTAACTGAAAACTTTAGCCATGGCTAAAAATGGACATGAGAAAACTAGCAGCAGTTACAAACAACAAAAACTACGACACAGTCCGAGAGTCTGGGCCAAACAATAACAAACAAAATCGTGAGTTGGGACAAAGAGAAAACCCAAAAGTGGACATTGGGAGTGGGATTCGAGATACGAAGACTAGGGACTGCCCTGAGGGGCGCAAAAAAAAACAAGGAAATAAGAAAAACCTAGGCGAAAATTCACAAAAGATTCAGTAAAAATAATATCTTTGCTTCATAAACTGATCTGTTCTCACTGGATCGATTGTTCTTATAAAATACTTTGGTCACACTGATTTCCTGCGAACTTAAGGGCGTAAAAAAAACAAGGAAATAAGGAAAACCTAGACAAAAAGGCACAAAAAAATCAGTAAAAGTGATATCTTTGCTTCATAAACTAATCTGTTCTTACTCGATCAATTGAACTACTTTGGTCACACTGATTTCCTGCTTCTATTTTCGGGTGTTAAAATAATAGAAATCTCTTCACTCACCATCTCATCGAGACTCTTCAGATCATTGGTAATTATCTGGGGCTGGGGACCATACATCAGCATGGGATTCTCATCCCCATCATCCTCATTCTCCGAATCATCACTGTCATCATAAAGATCCGTCTCTGAGCCCACCGTCGTGGTGGTGGTTATTGTCGTTGTTGTTGTAGTCGTTGTGGCCATGCTATTTCCAGAATTTATGGCTTCCGTTTGAGTTCCGTTCTCTGAGGAATTATTGGCCCCATTGGCCTTGATGTCGGCGGCGATCTCCCGATCGATTTGTCGCTCCATTTGCACCAGCATGGGTGCCAACATTCCTGTAGAAAAAGAGTCAATAATTTCACATAAAAGAACAGAGAGACAGAGAAAGGGGATTCTTGTAAAAGACTTACCAAATTTAGCGCCACGACGGGCCACCTCCAGAAGGCAAAGGATCACATGCTTTTCATTTTTGCGCATAATCAGATCATCCGTTTCGAATAGTAGACACTCGATGATCTTGAGGCTTTTTCTGGAGGGGGATAAATATGAAATTAATTAAGAAGAAAGATCATTAAATAAGATATTTATTAGAAATATAAGCAGGTAAGTAGGTTGGGTTTTAAAAAAGTTATAAGGAAAGCACTCACCTGCACCAGGTTATAAAATTGGACACATTGTCGCGGCTAAAAAAGGTGCCACTCTTGGCGGCCGGAAGATAATGGACATTGCCCAGGGCAAGGATCGGTCCGGCTAATCCCGAGGTCATTGAGCGGGTCATCGATTTGTTACGCGCCTGTCGCCGTGCCAGATAATCCTCTGCCGCCTGGCGCACATAGTTGGCGTGCTGCAAAAGAGAAATAAAAGCGTTTAGCATATATGGAGGAGCAGGTTGAGGAAGATGAGTGAGCCGGAGGGCATTAGAAAATTCCCCCCAATGAGCACGGCGGCGGTAAGTATTTTTATTTTTATTTTATCTGAGAAAGTGCCGCCAAAAATACAAAAAAAAAAAAAACTAGAAAACGATTTTATTTTTAAGCGCCTAAGGAATTTAGCACTTTTTCTGGGGCTAAAAGTCCCCTTCCTCAATTCTCCCCGAGAGAATTGCAATGGGCGTTGAACGATCAACGTCGCGACAATACTTTATACTTTTTGATAGTTTGTCTCTGGGAAAATGGGGTTATCTATTTATCCTAGAGGAACTCTTCAAGTTTTAAAGGTATTTTCCTGCTGTAATTGACACATTTTTGACGTTGGCGGTTATGTCATTCGCAATCCGAGATCCCCAGACCCAGAAAACCCAACCCGAAGCCCGTATCCGAATCTGAATCAAGACTCAAAGACGCAAGTAACATCCCCCCCCCCCTGTAATCGTGTCATGCATTCCCATTTCCATTCCCCATTCCCATTTCCATTTGCATTTGCATTCATTCCATATTCATTTATGCACACTTTGTTGTAATAATTTAATATTTAAACAATATTATTATTTCAGCTTCTTCCACAACACACACACACACACACACATCCACACATTCATTTATGGATATCTGACAAATGCTTTATTTGGTGTTTATTGTTTCACCTCGCCATAATACCCTAACCCCAAATAAGGGCAACCTGCAATACTGCAACGATGACGATGAGGCTTCGCTGACGTTTTTCTTTTTTATTTATTTTTTTTCATCCCAAGGGTGAATACGGAAAGAGTCAATGGAATCCAGATCGGAAATTGTAAGGAAAACTCTTCAGAGATAGAGAGAACTTTCCATAAAACTGTTCTATAGGGATTTGAGATATTTAAGTCTAAGAAATGCTTTAAATTCTTGCATTAATCAAGTAATTTTAAGGTTTTACAAGCTATAATCCTAAAAAATAATTTCACACATTAAAAATTCTTTATACGAAATTTCAAAGACTTGACAAAATATAAAATCAAACTTTTTAAAGTAATTTTTCCTTGAAATAACATACTAAACTCACATTTTCCCTATTAAATAAGAGCATTACCACTTCGTCTTGCTTAACCTGGCACTTCTCCTTCAACTTCTTCTTTTTCTGCATCTTCTTCCGCCGCCTCTCTCACCTCTTCCCCTTCTTTGTGGGGCTGTTATCATGCCGCCGCCGCCGCCGTTGCTCGCAAGGTAAGCTGCAACGCCCACAACAACCCATTTCGGCTACCCAGAGGCGTTAAATGCATCTCCCTCTCCCTCCACCTCCTCTTCTCTGTTGCTTCCTCTTTCTTACTTTATACTCCTCTCCTTCCTTATAGCATAACTCCCCTCTCCGCCCTCCCTCTCTGCCTCTCAGCTGTTTGCTGCCCACGAAGTTGAAGCTTACTTTAGGCCTTGGTTTCACTTTGGCCGCAAGCAGCGGCAGTCGAGGCTGCGCTTAGAACCGAAGCTTATACAGTTATGGTCAAGGTAATAGCATTCGCTGTTTGAAATTTATTATTATTATATTTATTATTTGTATTTGCAATTTTTAAGAATTGAAATATAAGCAAAAAATAATTTCTCAGACATTTTTCAGTTATAAAAAATAACTAAATATTATCTATTTTAAAACTGTAATTTCTTCGCTTCTATTTTGCTCACCACTGCTGTATGTAACACTGTACGTGTGCTTTTTTTTGTTTATTTTGCTTCTTCTGAATCTGAATCTGAATAATGCATTCAGAGTGCAGGCGCGCGACTCAGACAGACAGAAAGAGAGAGAGAGATAAAGAAAGAATGAGAGAGAGCATCATGAATATTTGATGGTCGGCAGCATCACATTTTCACTTTCGAAATTCGACAGTTGCCGGGATTGGCGCGTGGTGTAGGTGGAAAAGAGATAGCATGGAAATGGTTATTATGACATAAAAAAAAATACTACGAAAAAAAAACTTTCTTGCATCAACAGCGAGCGCTTGGCACGTGCCACTTGTTGTGGTTGTTGGTTAGCAAGTGCAAGTAAGGATAAATCGATAAACATAAAGAGAAATGCATTCAAATTTAAGGTCCTTTTAAAACCTCAAACAAGTAAAGCTTTAATTTAGTTGGCATCGTTTCCTACTTCTACTTCTTCTCTTTGCTTTTCCTTTTCATTTCTTGTTCTTCTTCTTCCGCATCCGTATCTTCAGAGTCAAGTGTCGAACCGCAATTAACATGACTTTAGCTTCGCGTTCTCTGCCTCTCCAGCCTTCTTCTTCTTCTTGGCTCTCCCACTTTCCTATCTTTCCTATCTCCTTCTTAAGTGAATAAAAAGCTAGGGCCAGAAAGAGATGGAAAGTGGGTCGACCTGTGACCCCATCCTCCCCCCACTTCCTTCATATTGCAAATACGTGACGATGATGCGATATCCAACCACACACACTCTCAGTCGTATAAAGGTGAAAGAATAACAAGAAGATACAGCAGGAGAAAGGCGTAAGAGAGAGAACTTTCGTAGGAGTGTTTGTGTGGGTGTGTGTGTGTGTGTGTGTGTGTGCGTGCATGCGTTACAGGTACACCGCAGGCTTTCCAGTTACGTTAGCCGTCACGTAATTAGCTTAGATTTTTGCTCTTTTCTTTTGGCGCTTTCTGCCTGTTCACAAAATGTGTGTCAATATGGCGTTAATAACATTACATGACAAACTGAAAGCACTTGCAGAAAACGAAGAAAAAACAAAAAAAAATAAAAATCAGCAACTGCAACAACAGAAAAGATACGACTGTCGCATTATACCGTAACACCGGCGGCTGGCGACGTAAGCGCGGGCGGCGTCAACGTTTACGTCAACGTCAACGCAGCAGCAGCGCAGCGCATTTTTTTCGCTTCCGCAAAAAGGCAAAAATTAAATAAAACAAAATTAAAGCGCACACAGAAATAACAGCAGCAGCCAAATAATAAATAAAATGACATTGCATAAAAAAATAAACTCGAAAAAAATTGGGGAGAAACAAAAACAAAAAAAAACACCAACCACAAAAAGCAAATGCAAAAAACGAAGTTAATAATACTGTGGAACGCCAAAAAACCATTAAACTAATGGATTGGAAAAAAATATTGTTATATTTGCAACAGCATAAAAAAGTTTATTAACTTTGAAAGGAAATTATTTTAAAATATCTCACTTTCCTAGAATTTTTAAGTTTAATCATTGGTTGGGGGTTAGAATAATAAAAATAATTCTTTAAAAAATTCCCCTAATTGTCTTAAATTTTCAATATAGAAAGTTAAGACTATTTCTAAGTACTATAATACATCAATATATCTATAAAAACAAACACTGTGCTATATTTACATTGGCAATTACTCAGGCATCTGCGGATTCCTTTTTGGAGTTTTGCTAAGCGGATTTGCCGCCGTTTCAACTGTTTATTTTTTGCTGTTATTATTTTTATTTTTTGCCACCAACTGACTGACTGCCAGTCAGCGATTGATTGGCCCCGCAAGGAGAGCTCCCCCGAAGCTCAATCGCAAAAACTGTCCGCAGCCCATTCACAATCGAAAAATCATATTTCTTCAGCGGCTTTGTATCTTTTTATCTCTTTGTATCTCTGCAGAGTTTTGGGCTTGTCTCTTTGGGTTCAAGGTTCTCCCATGGCGATGACTTCCTACCATATTTATACTATATATATATATATATATATATATACTATATTGCTTTGGCAATGATAGATCGATCTCGCTTCGCTTGCAAATGATTTCTGCACAAAGCAAAAGCGGCGTCGGTGGCGGCAATGATCGATCTACAGCGAAGTTCACCTGCTCTCGGAGGTCTTTTGATCTTTTGGTAACGGTATTTCCATAATGCCCATAGAAGGCGTTCTTGATAGCCGTCGTCTCCGCTTCGGTCTCTCTCTCTTTCTAGCACTCTTTGTTGCTTTGTGTGGGAAAACTTCACGGCAGCGACCCTGGAGATTATTTCGATAGGAATAACAGCGATAGAACAGCGAATCGATGAGATCACTCTCCAAGTGCGATTATCGATGACAGGTTCCTCGAACTTTATATACATATATATTTTTAAGACCAAAAATTTAATAATAGTAAGAAAAAGGAAAAAAAAACAGAGATTTCGATAGCCAAAGCTTTGAAAATGTCGATGACATCAGTCGTAGAAGTTCGAAGCGAGAGAAAATAATCATTTTAATAATTTGAATGCAAATTATTTTAAGATATAAATGGAGAGTAAATATCTATACTTCTTATAAGTCAAAATAGAAGAAAAAAACAAAAAGAATATTTAAAAAAAATAAAAACGATAGGTAAGAATATAAATTTATCGATCACAAGAAATAAAGACAAAACAAAACCCAAAATCAACTTCATGAAACATAATTTTAAATGAATATTATTATTCAAAAATAATAATAAAATAAATATGTATTTTTAAAAACAAAAATAATATTTAATAAACGAAAAATATACATTTTTCGATAACACAAGCTTGAAAAATGTCAATTACATCTCTTAGAAGATCAAGAAGACAACAAAAATAAACTCCGAACTTGAAATAAATATTTTTCACTGATAATAATACACTGTAAGCTAATAAAAACTCAAATAATAACCCCAGTAACAATATATTCATTGCAATAACTTATTTCGATATCCCAAAATGTAGCAGAAAATTAAAAATATTTCCGCTTGGCTTAAAAACCAATTGGGAATGAGTAACAAGTGGGTAGCTGGGGTTCCGTCTGCTGAATGTAATCCGAGTAAGTAGCTCTCCCAATCCAATTAACCCATTAAGGAGCTGGCGTTATTGTTTTGTTTTATTTTTGAAAAAAACAAAACCATATGTTGAAACACAATCAAGTGTGTGATTTCACACGAAAACTATTTTCCCTCGTTAGCAACTCACAAGACAAAACAAACAATACAACAAAAAATTAAACAAAAACATATTTCTGCTATAAGATTTAATTACAGCAAATAAATTGATGAGATTTTAGGGATTTTGATTTCAGGAAAAGTTTTTAAAACTTTTTAAAATAAAAGAAAGTCAAGTACTAATTTAAATTAACTTTTTTAGATCAAAATGAATTCCCAAAATGATAAATATATTATGTAAATTACTAATTTGATTAATATAATTAAATGTATTTTTACTAATGTTACCTTTTGGCACATCTTCAACTTAATTGCCAACAGTAAAACCATCATTAATTTGGCTAAATACCTTTAACATTTAATAGACGTACTTCCTTAAATGGCCCCCGCTTTATAATGATAATGATCGAGCTAATTTTTGGTCTTAACTCTCCCAAGTTCTCTCTATAAGGTCAGGTGGCTGCTGCTTCTGTTGCTAAAGCTTTAAATTTGTATTTATTTCCCAGTGAATTCCTGAGAAAGAAAGAAAATAAAAGGGCGGGACTGAAGGGAAACCTAAAGAAAACAACAAGAAAAAAAACCCGGCTAGATGGGCATTTTGGATATAGCCAAAAGTGGCAGAATTCGATGGCAAAAAGCCCAAGAAACAGAGAAAAAAAAACACACACAAAAAACTACAAACAAACCGAACTGGTTTGTTGGCCAAAGCCAAAACGAATTTTGAATGTGGGTGAAGTTGTTAAAAAATGTGGCAAACGCAACGCAGCAGCAGCAGCGGCAATCGAGGTTAGCCAGAGAGCTATATACCTTTGCTTACTTTGAGCATATTTAGTTATAAACTTGAATTTAGACTCTGGCCAAATTAGAGTCCGATCTAAAGTGAGAGCTGGCCGCAAGTACAAGTATCTAAAGATACAGATACACAGATACAGATACAGTCGGAGATACAGAGATATACAGAGCCACGGAGTCCGAGCTCAGAACAAGCCACCAAAATGTCGAGATCTCTGTTTGTCGCGCTTGTCCAATTTGTCCGATTTGGTGTGTTTCCTGTTTCCAATTGCCAAAAACATTAAAAAACAAAAAATACAAAAAACAAAAAAAAAACACGAAAAAAAACCAACAAAACAAGAAACATGAGAAAAGCATTACGGATTTCTGTTGCTTTTTTTTTGGCCAGCTTAGGATTATTACCAATACCATTAACTGATATTATCTGGTGATCTATTAGCCAAAAAGGCCTCAAGTTGAACCGATCCTCGTTGAACTTCAGTGAATAACTTATATATACTTTTTTTTTTAATGTTACATTATAAGGGAAATTCGGGGAAAATCTTAGCTTGTTATGCTGAGTTTTAAGAACAAAAACTCCTTTACGAAGTATGTTCTTTAACTTCTTATGATTTACATGGCAAATATTATAGAAAAGTACATTTATAATATTTTTCTGCAGATTTTTAAAAGTAAAAAATAATTACTAGAGCTGTTATATTGATAGGAAAGGTAAAAAATATCTAAATTAAAAAAATTGATATATTTTAAGTATCAAAAATGATGAAACTTGACGTTTAAATATCAAAAATTATGGAAATGTATTAATTTTGTCGAAAAGTATTTTAAAAATATTATTTTTCTATATACCATTTATTTAAAATAAATATTTTCGTTTTAAATTTTGTTTTTTTCGTCAAAATAAATATATACTTATTTTCTTTCATCCCTAATAATTATCTTAAGATCCCCTTAAGCACTAGAAATTTTATTTTTTGACTCTTATAAAATCTAAGCATAAACTTCCCAAAAAAGTCTCAGAAAACTATGCTTTAATATTTTCTATTATATATTTCTGCACAGTTTTTAATTAATTTGAAATCCCTAAGCCCACTATATATTTGAGAGCTTTAATTTTAATTTAAAACTATTATTAATGACCATTTTTGTACACCTAATTGATCTTGAGGAAATGCGAACCATCAAAAATCTCAACTAATCCCGGATTTGTTTAATTTCCGTTTTGGCAGCGATTCCTTAACGCCATGTGTGACTCACTGTCCATGGATCACGGATCACGGATCACGAAATCCCCTTACGAGATCATCACGGACGAATTATGATGCGTGTTGGCTGGCGCTTGGCTGGGATCACCTCAGCGAATCTACGGATCGTGCAAATTGCCTGGCCATGCCCGGGTCTATTTGGTTATTTGTCCACTTTTGGAAGGAAAGAAAAGCAACTCTAGCTTGTGTGTGTGTGTGAGTGTGTTAGTGTAAATACGGAACATATGTAAATATTAATTTTATTAAGCAAACGTGACGGCGAGATCGCGGCCCGACTTGGACGTCGCTGACACGACAACCCACGCCACTGCCGCTGTTTTCTTATTTGGCTTTTCAATTCACAAAAAAAAAATCAAAAGAGTTTGTATGGTTCGCTTGGCTTTTGTTTTTTAGTTTTTTGTTTTTTTTATTTTAAGTTTTTATATATATTTTTTTTTAATGTTTATTTTGTCGGCCCTGACAGAAGTTGACAGTTTGCCATCACTCACCACGCATCCCGTGCGTGGGAACCACCTGAGTCTGCAAAAATCTGGTGGAGCTGCCTTCTAATTATGTGCTTAGTGTGACCAGATGCCAGTTTGCCAAGTGTGTCCTTGCTCCTAATTTCTTCATATTAGTTTAAAATATTTAATTATTATAAAACACTTGGAAAAATGTCTCTTAAAAATAGTCCATTGAAACCCCAAGGCTTATCAATAATTAGTATTGCCTAATGAGTTTGCCTATAATCGATATAATAATGATTTTCGTTAAAACCAATCAAGAAAAGAGTATTTCCTTATATACACATCTGCAACTCCCTTTTATTTAATCATTTTTCATCACAGTGCAATTGTTACAATTGCCTCGATGACTCACTCTTCACCCAAAACGATCGATTGTTTTATCGATTTCCTTTTTTGGCCATTAGTTTTTTTTCTATTTTTTTGGGAGGTGGGGTAAATCGCCCCCGTAATCGCTGACCTTTTTCGATTCTAAATATAGCAAGGAAGTAGTTTTCCCTCTCAGTATCGATCGGCTGGCGATCGTGAGCCGCGCTTGTCACGCTTTCTGCCATCCCTAGAATGGTCATTACTATTTGCAGTCGTTGTCCGGAAAAGCATAGCTCCAGCTCAGACTCAGACTTCAGCTTAAACTCACACACACCCCAAGGAGCTCAAATTAGTCAGCGACACTCCATAAATCAGGCACACTCGCCGAAAACAATCGAGAGTTCCAGGTCCCAGGTCCCCAGACCATGTCCAGCTCCACTTGGGACAGCTGCCAATGTCTTTGGGGTCCAAGCGATTAGCATACAATTTGTGGTGCGAAGAGGGGGGGGGGCTAGGGGGTTGTGGGGTCGGTGGGGCAGAGAGTGTGGGGCCAACACTCGCAGCCATAAATAATAATCGCTTTGGGGCTTGGAATCGGCGGCGGTAGTTGTTACACCAACAGAAATGATCCTAAACTGAGATTACAATCTTAATTTATGTCAATTTGATTATTAATTTTTAATCAAGGTTTATAATAAATTTAAAATATAATTAATTTAAAAAATTGTAATAAAAATAATGTAGTAAAAAAAACGAGGGGAGTTTGCTTTTATATCGATCTCAAAGAAGTTCTTTAAAGGATAAATCCAAACTTAAACTAAATTGTACGGTGCGATATATGTAAAAACGATAAATGTATATTAAATTTGTTGTATTTTATGAATAAATTCGAAAAAAATACAAATAAACTAAAAAAACAATTTTTTCTAATAATTTATGATAATATAGAATTTAAACGTTAAATGTGATATTTTGTATATTTTTTTAATTCGATATACAAAAGTTTCCAATATTTATCGATTTATAAAATTTCGATAAATCAAAATTTAAGATATTTTCGATTATAATAAAATTCAATATATGAAAGTTATCGATAATTTTAATTTAAAAAATTGCAATATTTCAAAAAGCGATATATTATTGAGAATATATCACAAAGGACTCTTTTATTCGATCCCATTCCATGTAAAAAAAAGCTTGCAAGGGCAACAAAAGACAAGAAAATCTGATAAAATTTTAAACTAAAATATAAACAATAAATTTTCGTATTTTTATAAAAAAGAACATAACTTCCACTTTTGATTCAGATAATTACACATTTTTTGCGTTCTGTGTAAGATCTGAAGTTTGCAGTTTTTGGGGAGTCAAGAGTTGGGAGTTGGGAGTTAAAAGTTGGGAGTTTTTTTTATTTTTTGGGCTGCCAGTTGGCTTTGCTCCCCGTTGGCCAGCCCGCCGCCTGCCAGTTGTCGGTACAAATTGCACCGTTAATAAAGTCAAAATCGGATTAGACACGGCCCGACCGCCCCCCTTTAATTTTTTTTCCCTGCCTTATTTCTTTATTTTTATTTAAGTTGTTTTTGTTTTTGTTTTGGGTCGACAAAAACTCAGCTGCAAGCCAAAGCCAAGCCACCTGTGTTGGCCACGCGGACAGATATCGGGCGGTGGTGATATAGCATAGCGATATATGTATTGTATATATATAAATATATCACAGAAACTGTAACTGAAACTGGAAATCAAATGGTCAACACAATAAATTTAGCTCTAATGAATTTTGATTCATTTCCATTTGCTTTTGGCGCAAACAACTAAATAACTCCCGGTGATTGGGAACGTGGAATATATAACATAGATAATACCGACCACTGACCAGTGACCCATATATGTCACACGAATTGTACAATAGGTAGGCGACATTTTCTAGGGGGTTTCTTGGATTTTCTTGCATTTTTTTCTGCGTTTTTTCCTGGGTTATTTATGTAAGTATTATTGCCCTAAGGTTATGAATATATAATAAATATTAATATATGAATAGGAATATATAATAAATATTAATAAGTTATTATTTTATTAGGTTTTTTTTGGTTATGTATGAAACTGATAAATTAAAAACAAATTATTCATAATATCTGATAAATATGAAATTATCTGTGGTTTATAATGTAAAAAAATTAAGCTTTTCGACAAAATTTCATTTTAAAAATTAAAATATCAAATTATTAAAATATCGAAATATTGAAAAAATTTTAAGGTATAATTTAATCAAACTTAAAAAATTTTTAAACGTTAAACTATTGATTTTTTAATAAATGATATTTAAAGTAATTCATTTAATGTTATTTATTTAATTTACTTCTTTATCTAATAAATCAAAAGAAATATCGAAATTATCAATATTAAAATATCGATTTATATATTTAATCAATATTTTCTACCTTTTCAAGTTGATAAACTTTAAATATCGAAACGTCTCATTTAAAAACTTGAAAAACTTGGAATATTAAATTTAATTAATTATTTAATAAAGCTTTAAATATTAAACTATCGATTTTATCGAAAACTAAAATGCTATCAATTGACTTTGCATTTTTTATTAATTATATCAAACTAAATACTGACTCATTCTTTATAAAGTAATATTAAAATGAAAATCTATATTTTCTACTCATTCTAAGGGATAACCCACACAATGTACAACTTTCCCCCATCTAGTGTTAAAATGATGTCCTTTATTAGGCTTATTATATGGAAGATCTTCTTCTTGGAGTTGGTTTCGATGTCTTCTAGCCCTAGGTTTCGATGATATAATTGTATTAATGGATGTATTTTAGGATTCCTTTGCAAGATCTTGACAAAGCCTCCTTTATAGACTCTTTTTCCTTCTCTCTAACGATGGGTCTTACGTATACGACTGAGACGACGTAGCTGAGCGCGACGACGATTGCGCATACGTTTGCGCCTGGCTCTGGCCTCTTCGGCGGCTTCTTCATCCAATACGCCTCCGTCTCGCAGTCTTAGTCCTCCTCCTGCAGCTCCTGCAGCAGCACGTCCTCCTCTGGCCTCCTCTGCCTTGATCATTTCCAGCAAATCCGGCTCTACATATTGATCCATTTTCATCAAAAGATGAACCAAAGAACGAGCCAAACGATCATCTTCGCTGGTAAAGAAACTAATGCATACCGAATTCTTGGCAGAAATGGTGGCTATCTTGGACATGCGGCGGATATAATTCTCCAGGGATTCGGGAAAATCATAATTGATGACATAACGTATGAGGGGCAATTCCATGCCGCACGAATTCAAATCGGTGGTAAATAAAATATTACAAGCAGTGCCACGAAATTGACGCAACGATTCATCCCGATCGTTGGTAGTGCGACCACTGTGAATGCCATTGCAGTGGACAAAGACCCGAACGAAGGTCACCAGTTGATCGACACTGCAGCGTCGCTGGACAAAGACCAAAACCTTACCAGGATCATCGCTATGATCATAGATTGTAGTTAGTTCCTCCTTCAAACGTTCCAGCTTGTTGCTCTCCTCTATGACCCTCACACGCTGCTCAATTGAAGCCGTGAGGCGTGTGGCAGAAACGATATCAATATTGGCCACCTCACCGACACGAACCATTGTATATGCGCCCATATAGCGACGGGCAATCCGCTGAACACCACGTGGCCAGCCATAAGCAGTGGCCACCAGTTGGGTATCCGAACGCAAAAGCTGAATAATACGCACCATTTGACCCTCTTGGCCAACCTCCAGCATTCGATCCATGCCATCGATCACCACATACATGCAACGATGCAAATCCATCAGTGGCGGTGCACCATCTTCGTTATTCTTCTCCAAAATATGTAGAATTCTACTGGGTGTAGAAACCAACAAATCACAGCCCAGAGGCAAAGATTCCATTACCGTGGGCTGACGATGAGCGGGTCCCGCCAAGCAGGCACTACGCATTCCCGTAAAAGCAAATGTCTCCACTGTTTGATGCAATTGTAAGGCGGAATCCCGGGATGTCACCAGCAACAGGACCAAGGGGCCACCTATCGATATGCTTTGACGATTGTGATAAATGTAATGGATGGCCGGTAGGAGGTGAGCCAAGCTTTGGCCAGTTCCGGGATTGGAGACCATCATCACATTGCGTCCATTAATGGCCAAAGGCCAGACTTGGGCCTGAACGGGCGAGAATTCAGCATAGCCGCGTTGCTCCATCTGACGGCGTGTGTAGTCGGGAAGGCCAACATTCCGGTAATTGGTCACTGGTCCCGGCATCGGGCGTCTATCCATGCTGGCCAAGGTGATGTGATAGCGATGACGATACAATTCCACAGCTCTCGGTGTGTCCAATGGTTGGGGGAACCGGGAGTTGGAGAAGTAGACAACCCGAGGAGGGGAACGGGAACGGGAACGGGTACTGGTACGGGTACGGATGCGTGGGCGGAAACGGTTGAAAGAGCGGGAACGGTTGAAAGAACGGGAACGGTTTGAAGAACGGGAACGGTTGGAAGAGCGGGAACGGTTGGAAGAACGGGAACGGTTTGAAGAACGGGAACGGTTTGAAGAACGGGAACGGTTGGAAGAGCGGGAACGGTTGGTCGAGCGGGAACGGGAACGGTTGGTCGAGCGGGAACGGGAACGGTTGGTCGAGCGGGAACGGCAACGGTTGGAAGAGCGGGAACGCTTGGAAGAACGGGAACGGCCACGTTTGGAAGAGCGGGAACGCTTGGAAGAGCGGGAACGGGAACGGTTGGAAGAGCGGGAACGGGAACGGTTGGAAGAGCGGGAACGGGAACGGTTGGAAGGGCGAGAACAGGAACGAGAACGGGATCGGGAACTGGAGCTGGACGAATTGGAGGAGCTGGACGACGTCGACGAGCTCGAGGAACTGGAGGAGTCATTATCAGCATCATCATCCTTCTTCATTACGGAATAAAAGCGTTGTCCCAATGTCTGCGGTGATCGACTGCGGGTCCTCTTTCTAAAGTAAACCCGACGAATGGTGCTCGGAGACTTCACCTTCCTTGCACTGATCCTGCAGCTACGACTGCGGCTTCGGCTTCTGAACCTCTCCAGCTTGACCACAGCCACACTCCTCAGGGGACTGCGACTGCGAAATTGGCGTTTATCGGGACTCGGGGAATAGCGGCTCTTCCAAGTCATAGAATGCGAGTTGAACTTGCCGCCTCTGCCAGTCCTGGCTGAGCCAGATGGCTTTGGAGATAACGAAAGGGAGCGTGATTTCGATTTCGATTTCGATTTAACAGGCAAACCCAATCTGTCGAATGGCGATGGTTTTGGTGCTGGCAAAACCTTAGCTTCGGGCACCAATTCACCTTCCTCCGGGAGGCTGGCACAATCCTCGTCAGAGCTGCGGTTCCGTGGTTCATCCGAGCTGCTATCATCTGAAGAGGAGCTGCTTTCGCTGCTGGCATTACGCTCACGGGCCCAGCGGCGTTGCCTGTGTACCCTACGCTTCTTGGCACGCGGCTGGGCAGGATGAGGTTGGCGGGAACGACGTGTCCCCGCCACTACAGGCAGCAACGGTGACTTGGAGACACGTTCAGACATTGCAAACGTTTTAGTATTACTTTTTCTTTCGCGTTTATCTTCAAAAGTTTCCCTAGAATGTTTTTAGACAATTTCTTATATTTTTCCTTTAAGTTTTCTTCGATTTTGTAGCTGTCGCACTTCACTTATTCGTTTCTGCTTTTAATTGAGTTAAATTTTTTCTTTTGAAAGGGATTTTGACACTTTGTGGAACTGCCAACACAACCTAAATACTTGAAGAAAACAGAACTGGCCACTTCACTGGGTAAGTTGAAAAAAGAGGGCAACTCTAAAGCACACAAGGAAGGGCAACTCTAAGAAAAGATTTAAATATAAAACTATTTTTCACTTATAAAAAACTATTTAATATAAAGAAAAATAATTTCTGATAAATAATTTCCTTTTTTTACTTATAAAATAAGTAATAATTCAAATATAAAGTACTTAAAATTTCTTAAATATCAATATTTTTATGTTAAAAACGTTTTGTTTTTTATATTAATTTATAGTAATATTAAATTTAACTATATTTAAGAAATGCCATATTTTAGTCAATAGTCTATGATATTTGTTAATATTTAACATATCGATATATCAAACTTTAAAATATTTTTAAGGGTTCTTCTTCTGCTTCTTTTGATATATGCACATCCCCAGAAATATATTATTTAGTTTTCTAAATTTAAAATACTTTTTCTTATACTCTCCATTATTCTATAAACCCCAAATATCTACGGAAGTAAGGCCTATCTATAGCCCCGTTTTGGCTTATCTACGGCTATAATTGGTTGGTCAATTAAAAGCCTTCCCCTGGTCGGTGGAAGCTTATTCATTTTTTTTCTTTTTTTTATATATATTTTTGTGTTTATCAAATTCAATTAGCCAGAGCAAAGCGGCATAAGGCGGAAAACACTTGGCAACAAAGTTGCAACACACAAAATAAAATGAGAAATACATAAAAACTCAATGCACTTTATGCAATAGAGTTCTAACTATAGAAAAATCTGTATAATTAACTAGATAAATTGGCAAGCAATTGGCTTGTACAGATCGTTAAGACAATTCGCTAATGATCTGCCAAGACGACGGACACAGCTAACGATCTCTCAGCCGCTCCTTATGCTTCTCCTGCTTTTTGGCTAATTGGCCCCCTGAAAGTGGCCATCAAAGTGGTAATTACGATCGTCGTCATTTCATAGGAACAGCGATGAAGACATCACAGAGCAGCAGTACTGCAGCTCACAAGAAGGGAACTACTTCCAGCTGTCTTTTATATTCTTTTTGCTTTTGTTTTTGGGGAGTTTCAATTAAAGTTCCATTAACGCTTCGCGACACACACAATTATCAAAAATTATATTTATGCTTATGACATTTCCGGCAGAAAGCAAACTCCACCTCCTTTCGCGTCTCTCGTGAGTCATTTTCATTTTTATTTCGAGACAGCGTCAGACGACAGAAGATCAAAGCAGCATATCCATCACCATATCGAGCACTCGTCGAGGGATCTCTGGATAGGATAGTGTCGGGATCAGAAGGGGAGTTGCCTGTCTACAGGTGGAGTCGCTGTGTGGGGTCACAGTGGGTGAAGAAGGGAAACCTCTGACATTTAGCTTTAGGTAATCAATAAATATTATAAATAATAAATCATGATATTAAATATTACATATAATAAAGAATATATATTTTAATATTTTAGGTAATTAAAAAATATACCTAAAAAATATCATATATAATTAATTATTGTAATAATTTTATATAATAATTTATAATCCATATTAATTTGATTTATTACTATATTTATTTATATATACAGATTTACAGCATAATTATGTATATCCATTTTATTAAAAATAAAGAAAAATAGTAAATGTCATGGAAATTTAAAGTTCCACAGCGATTTACGTATTTTCCAACACTGTTTAGTGTTTGTAAAATATTTTGCCACAAACAGGGTTGTATTTTTGTTGTGATTTTGCCATTTTAAGGTTGAATGTTTGAATAAAATATATTCATATTTAAAAACAAAGAGCATACAAATGAATGAACTTTGTTTATAATGAATAAAGTTCAAATTAATAACAAAATAATATTTAAATAAAATAAATATTTAGAATAAATCCCATTTTAATAAAAAAATATTTATATTAATAATAATATTATTATTAATTAAAAATTATATGTTAATTAAGAATAATATTATTGATTTTATATTATTATTAATTAAAATATTAATATTAATTAAAAATAATATTATTAATAGGAAAATTAAATAACTAAAATTATTAAATCAATATAATTGAAAGTTATAGATCATTTAAAGATATAATTATCAAAATAAAATATTATATTGTAATTTATAAACTTTATTCCTATTTTAAGTAACAACTACAATATCTATTTAATTTTTAATTCCTAAAAATTACTAATTACTACCTATTTTCTTTATAAAAAAACCTAAAAAAAGACCTGGCTTACTATGGGTTAAGCTGTAAATTCTCTCCAAACCCAGGATTCTTTTGGGCAAAAAGACACACACACACTGACAACATAGAACTCCCAACTCCTTAGCTCGCAGCAGGAGATCTCTTCTTTTTTGTTTTTATTTTTTTTTAAGGCAAGGAAGGCGCATACGAATCTGATCTTGTGGCCGATACGAATCCCCACAAACTGCAACATCGGGCCAACACAACAATAACAACAACAACAAAAACAAGTTAAGACAAATTGTCTACGGGTTGAGGTCTTGCTATTGGCCTCCAGCGTGACGATGTCGGGTGCTACTGGCGCCACTCAGCGCCAAGAAAACCAAGAAAAAACTAAGAAAAAAGAAAAACAGAGAAAACACAGCGAGGGCCACAAGGGAGAAGGTGGAAGATGTGGAGCCAGGTGAGGATTGGGTGCAGAAAACAGAGGCAAAGGCAAAGGCACAGGCTGTGGCACAGACCGTGGCAGAGGTTTAGGCAGGGGCTGTGTGGTTATGGCATGTGCCACCAAAAAACCAAAAACCAAAAACCAAAACCAAACCAAGCATTCTGTCTGCGAATTGGTTTGTGATTTCAAAAGTCTACTTTTTATTAAGTATTTAACTAGAAAAATTGTTTTAAAAGTTTGTTTCTTAAGAGAAACTGTTGAATATGGAAGGAAAAAATATTTTTTGGTATACAAACGAGTATAAAATGCTTAGTTGGAAGCCTGACCACAAATAAGCATTGTAAATAATTTAATTTAAACAACTTTTGCAGAAATTTGTTAAAAAAAATTTTAATTTTTAACAAAATCAAGTAAGTATAGAATTTTTAAAGAGAAGAATGGGCAGTAAATATTAATTTTGTTGCCTAAAAACACACAATTTATGAGGAAAGCTACGAAAATATAGCAAAAATCTACAAAAAGAAATATAATAGAAAATAATTCATAGAAAACCTACAAAAAACCCAATTTTTATTTAGAAAATATCATTTAAAAATTTGTTTCTTAAAAGAATGTATTTAATATAAAATTTTCAGGTAACAAAAATGGTTAATAAAAGCTTAGCTGGTAGTCTTACCAAAAATAAGAAACAAAAACCTTTGAATCTTAAAAACCTATGCAGGAATTTGCTTTAAAAATTCAATTCTTATGAAAATGTTTGGAAATAAAATATAATTAATAGAATTTTGCCATTGGCCTTAAGGATAAAGCAGAAAAAAGGTCACAAATAAGCAAACAAAACCTTGTATTCCTTTTAAACACAACAACGTATCTTTTTTTTATTAATAAAAAATAATATCCTCTTTTTCCACCCTTCTTATTTTAATTAAAGCCTTCAGTTCTAATTTCTAATTACTTTTAGCCTTTAGAAACGTTTTCTTTCCCTTTGCAGATATTTTTTTGCATTTATTTCTATTTATTAGCTTGCTGGCATTAGTTGGTTGAGTGCCTCATTTATGGGCATGTTCTCTGCCTGAACTTTGTTCTCAAAAAAAAAAAACGCTTTTCAGTTAAGCAACCTGAGCCACCTGAGCGCTTTTGGCTCAATGAACCCCCCCCGAACCCCTCTTAAGTGACCTCGTTTTCATGTTGTTGCTTTTTCCTGGAGTGCCAGAGAAAAGCCTTTTAGCCAAGGCATAAAAGAGAAAAAAAAAACTAAGAAAAATAAAATATGAAATGAAAATCTGTGCTCTTAGCACTCCCCCGTAAAGTTCAGTTCAGGGGGAAAAAGTGTGAATTTTTTCCTGGCTTTCTTTTTTCCTATTTATTCTTGATTTTTCCGCCCATTTAAAGTTCATTTGCTTTTGAAGTCACCACCTACCTTGCAAAGGGCCACGCCCGTGTCCAAGCGATCCATAAAATTCTCAGCATTTATGCTCAACTCTGGATAGAGAGTGCTTAGCCATTCGGCAAGATCCTCCTTCATGGCCTCCAGATACTCCTCGCTGGACTTGAAGGGCCTATAAGGCCGTGCCTCCAACATGGCCATAATGTCGTTTTGGGTTTTCAGGTTTTCAAAGGGAGAACTTCTTGACTTTCGCTTTTGGTTTATCAATTTTTTCGTTGATTACTTAATTTTGTTTAGAATTCTTTTCTAGCAAAATTTCGTTGGATTTTCGTTAATATTCGGGGGCATTGCGTCTCTTGGTCGTTTCGTATTAATTCGTAGAAGATTTTAGAGCTGCAAGAGAAAGATTTAAATAAGTTGAATGTTTCTTTAATAAATTAGAAATTAAATATAGAAAATATTTAACAATTAAATAGGTTTTAAATAAGTTAAATGTTTATTATTTAATTTTTAATTAAATATAGAAAATATTTAACAACTAAATAGGTTTTCTAGGTTCTTAACTGCTGATGAATGCCAGACATTTGCAGATTTTCCCGCAAAATGCCTAATAAATTATAAAAAAACAGAAATGTGTTGTTTTTTTTTTTTGCACAAAATAATTCAACCCCGCAGAATACATGGAAAATAACAACAACGGCGAAAATTTATGATTGTGCCACTGCAGCTGACATAATTATGGGACACAAAACCGCAACGGCGGCAACAGAGACCGCCGCCAGCGGCAACAGCAGCAGCAGCAGCAACAGCAACAAAAAGCACGGCTAAATCAATACACTTGGCCAAATATCAAAGAAAGGGTTATTAAAAAATATAATAAAAATATGAATTTATTAAATTTTGGCTTACAATTCCCCAGTAACTTATTTATAATTAAATTAAACCTTTGAAAAATTATATTTCCTAATAAAAATTCAATTTCCCAATAAAAACTTATTATTTTCAAGCAAATTCTAATTTTTAATTGAAATTATAATTTTTAATTGCAATTTTAAAGCAAATTCCATATTTTTCCACAAAATTACTTAAATAAAATTATATTTTTCAAGTGTATAAATAAAATCAATACATAAAACATAAAAGTGACTCGCGGCACAGTCGTCCGTCTGTCGGTTTACTTGAAAAAGCCTCTCAGACTCAACAAACTCGGCAGCGGTACCTCCCTCCAACCTCTAGAGATTTGGTATTGGGGACTGGGACTGGGCGCCAGGTTAATGCCAGCATTCCGCTCATTAAAAAACTGGCACCTACAATATATATAATTATAAAGATATATACATTTATATATATACATATATCCAAGTCCAGCCACTAATTAGCAATGAACTGTGAACTTCGGGGTGGAGAGGAGAGAGAGAGATTAATGTCGGGACGTTTATCGAATTATCATTGCATAAGGATGCCGCCAATAAAAGAAATATAAAACAGGATCCGTGACCTTGAACAGAGTGTAGCACCGCCCATCAAATTAATCCTGACCAGAAATTAAATTAAGAGGAAATCGTAGTGGAATTTTTTGTTGTTGTTAAAGGTGATTTTTTAAATGAAAACTTGTAAGGAGAACAAAAAATTGATTAAGTTATTAAGGAAGTGGGAAAACCAGGATGTATATAAGGATATTTATGCCAGACTAAGACCTTTATTATATATATTTTCAAATTAAATATAATTAGCTTTTATGTGCTTATTATAAGAATTAATTAAAATAATATAGGAAAACCATATCATATTTGCCTGTTAATATTTTTCTTAAACCGAAATTCCCCTTCTTTCTGCTAAATAAATTTATAGTCTAGCCTGAAAATCATAAAACTAACTAGATATATTTTAGAAAATGAAAAAATTAACGTAGAAACTCTAGAGATGTTAAGATAGTTTGCAGAGATATAAAAATCGGAAAAAACCGCACTTTTCCGAAAAATTCTTCTTAGATATTTCCTTATCTATAGATAATCTTTATCTGTGAACTTTATGTTTATATAGAATCCTCTTTCATCTGCTTAATAGCATAGATGAATCGATTAAAACAAGGAATATATAAAAAAGAAACCAAGAATATGACAGGAATTTAGCAGGATTTTACCAGGATTTTACCAGGATTTTACCAGGATTTTACCAGAAATTTACCAGGAATTTCCCAGGGTTTTACCAGGATTTTACCAGGAATTTACCAGGAATTTACCAGGAATTTACCAGGAATTTAATAGGATTTTACCAAGAGCATAGAAAGAATAAATCAAGAATATTGGTAAACTAGGTAACAGCCAGGAAATTTACCAGGAATATACCATAAATATACCAGAAATATACCAGAATATACCAGAAATATAACAATAAAACGAAAACCAGAATTTTACTAGGAATTTACCAGGAATTTAATAGGATTTTACCAAGAGTATAGAAAGAATAAATCAAGAATATTGGTAAACTAGGTAAAAGCCAGGGAATTTACCAGGAATATACCATAAATATACCAGAAATATACCAGAATATACCAGAAATATACAATAAAACGAAAACCAGAATTTTACCAGGTATTTACCAGAAATTTAATAGGATTTTACCAAGAGTATAGAAAGAATAAATCAAGAATATTGATAAACTAGGTAAAAGCCAGGGAATTTACCAGGAATATAACAGAAATATACCAGAAATATACCAGAAATATACCAGAATATACCAGAAATATACCAGAAATATAAAAAATATAACTTTACAAAAAAGAAAATAAATCGTATATATTTCACATTGCATTCATTGCTGTTTCTGTGTTTTAAATATTTTGGTAGGTTTATATCTTTCACATATTTTTTTTTTTTGCATTAAATACTTTTGTTTTTAGTTGTATTTGTATTTTTTTTTTCACCGATCTTACGGTATTTTTGTGTATTTAATTCAGCTTCGACTTTGGTTGCATTAAGTGTGTTGCCTTGCGTAACCCCGATTGGCCCGATGAGGCTCGAGGCTGGAGACTCTGGGCTCTCTGGTCTTAATTAAGGCGCAACAGCGTTTTATTTTTTTGGCCAACACTTACGTGCATGTTGGGGGAATCCAAGTTGGATTTAGAGATTCAGAGATCGGACAAGTACAAAAGGCTGGCCATATGTGTGTGTGTTTGTGTTTGTTGGCTAATTTGTTGGCCATTGATGAGGGACAAGCAAACGGATTGCCAACCCGACCCCGGGTGGTGCCCAAAATTCGCATCTCATCTCCCCAGATTTCACTTTTACATATATATATATATTGCCTAGATCGATCAGTGGGTTCCAGTCACAGTATTCACATGCCACGCCCCCCTGCTGACTCAAGAAAACAAAAAAAAAATCATAGAGTCGCAAAAACGCAAAAAAAACACATTCGAGACAAACGAATATGCAAATGTTCACTTCGCCTGGCCTTTTGTTCGAATGATTAGCGGTATTTTTGAAAGTGAATTTAATTAAAAAAGTGCGCACACATAGTTTGCATAGGATGCGTCCCCATATAAGACTAACATTCCATTCGCAATATCTCTTTCTACTCATTTTTTAGGCAATGCAACTCTTTAACTTTTATTTTTTAGCCTTAATCAGTGACTCTTATTTGTAGTTCTATTGTGTAAAATCAATGCCTTATCTAACCAAAGTTTCCAGATGATGAAATTGTATAAAAATAAACTCTATAGATAGCTAGGAAAGGTTCTCAAGTGCCTGTGTTAACTTACAATCTATTTATTAGCCAGAAAAGTATCTTTTTAGAGTCGTAATAATTCCTTATACAGTTTTTCAAGCTCTCTCAAAGGGAAAAGAAACCCCCACTATTTCCCACAACTCCCAACTATTTTTCGTATTTCTTTTTCTTTGTTTTTTTATTTTTTCCACCTCCATCTTGACAATGGAGGCCAAGAGACAAGTGTGAATTGCCGGAATGACAGTAAAAGTGATCGAGAGTGTGAAGCCGATAACAGCAATGGCTATAAAAACAGTGAGTATGGAAAATATGTTATAAACGCATTCAATTCAGTTGTCTTTGTTGTTGTTGTTGTTGACTTTTTCAATTAACAATTACAAACGTCGCAGAAAGATACAAAGTTTGGTTTGCTGTTGCATTCGTATCTTTCGTATTTCGTATTTCGTATTTTGTAGTTAAGTCATGCGATTGGGTTTCCCAACACCCAAAGGTTTTTGTTTTTAAAGGGGGATATATCGATAGACAAGAGGCTAAAGATGATAAGTAGAGTGACAGATGAGAAAATATATACAAATATCACTTACAAATCTCAGAAATACTTGATAAGTTGTATCTTAATTAGCTTTGATGCTTAATGCTTAAGTTTAAATTGAAATGCAAGGTATTAAAAAAGTTGCTGAGATATCGATAGGCAAAAGTCGATAAGCAATAAACGTTAAAAGAGAAATATAGCTTAAATTAATGTTATTTGCTTTTTTAAATAAAAAATAAGTACTTAAGTTCTTTTGTAACCTCTTAAATGGGTAAAACGTTCATTTAATTTATTTTAAATTCAAAACCTCCTAGAAACTAGATTTCTTTAAAGCTATAAAATCTATCCAGGTATTTTTAGTAAATCAAAACAACTTATAAATATTGTTATAAAGCTATAAAATATATCTAAGAATTTTTAATAAATCTAAAAAACCTATAAATACGATTAATATGCCTTTTACGAAATTTTAAACGAGTTAAAAAGGCAACAAACTTTTTCCTCAGTGCCTTCCCCAAAAGGTTATCCTCAATCAACTCAATCACACAACTCACTTCACTCACATCGTTTATACCCCATATTTATATGCATATATCCCCCACCCCCATTATACATTTTTCTTTGCCATGCCACCCAAAACGTTCAATGACACTTGAAGCGACAATCGAAACGATTTCATTTCGAGGCAACAACACACATTCAATGGGGAGTTTGCTTCACACTCCCACAAAAAAAAAGAAAAAAAAGTAATAAATATACTCCCCATATATGTATGCAATCTGAACTTGATGCACTCGCATCTGTCAGAAAAATTTCAGTGTCGAATATGGACCATGGGCCATGATTTTGACAGCGTGTATGAGATGCAGTGCGGCTCGAGAGGCTCCCCATTCCCCCAAAATGTATCTCGTTCAAGTGCCAAAGTTATTTTCACAAGTTATTATCTATCCATTTTTCCATTTTTCAGCCATTGAGCTGTGGCAACAACAATGGTAACAACAACACAAGCACTCGACACGAGAAAGGAGGTGAGTTTTCCCTCCTAAACCTATACCTAAACCTAAACCCTTTTTTTGTTGTTAGCTCTTTTGCATACAACAAACACTCCTTCACTCCCGTCACTCCTGCACACTCCTTTTGTGGAGTCTCCGCCCTGCTTCCTTTGTCCGTTGATGCATTGTCATCCCCTGGGCACATTCCACAGCCCAAAAGCCCCTGCGCCATAAGTACGATGATCATCATCATTGTCAGCCATCAGGCGTCATGTCGCGCCGCGTCGCGGCATTGCCATAAATGTCAGCACTATATATCCCTATATATTTCTGCCACCTCCTAGATTTTTTCCTCCTTTACTCCCTAGATTTTTCCCTCCTTCTTTACTCCCTAGATTTTTCCCTCCCTAGATTTTTCCCTCCCGTTTTTCCCCCTCTAGTTTTTCCCTAGTCGTCGCTCATTTGGTTAAATGCACTTGGCGGAGGAGTTTCCTTTTTTTTCGAGGCTTTGTCTCCGTTCCATTTCGTGGCGGCATTCACGGCTAAAATCAATAGACCAAAGCCAGAGACAAAAGGCAACACGGCGGCGTCGCCACCATAGCCAGTTTCTAGTTAAGAACATAAAAAATATATATATAAAGAAATAGAAAAAAAATAAGAAACTACAATATCATAGGGAAATTACTTGAACAGTGGTCAAGATCCAAACTGAATAATTAATAAGCTGTAACTCAGAGAGAAAAAAAATAAAACGTTCAAACTGATTTATGCGACAAGATTTTAAACATCGAAAAAAGCTAACATGATCTTGTATGGCTTGAAGCTTTTTTGCATATATATTCATGAATTTCTTCATGGAATTTTAAGTTGGGGTGAAAAATCAGCTTTTAAAATAATAATATATCAAAAAATATATCGAATAATCGAAAAATATATCGAAGATATTGCAGAGCAGCTCAAAGATATTAAACTTATCAATCAAGGATTTAATAACAACTATATAATAACATAATCCTTTATTAAGGAATCTGTTTTAAGTATATTTACTTTACATATATTCACAAATTTCTTTACCAATGATGTATCGATAAATTATCACAAAGCCCTGATAAAATATCGAATTTGTAGGCAAGGATTCTAGAATCCTATCCTATGATATCATAAATCAGTATTTACTCCTTTAATATTATAAACGAATTTCTTTAGCATAATTAACATATAAAAATTATCGAAAATATCGCTGAAAAACTTTAAAATATCGATATTTTTAGAAATAATATTATTTGTTACATTTCAAGGCTTATAGAACCACTGTCTGATGAATACTTATACTTTTGTATGTATATTTATTAGCTAGTTTGCATTGGGGACAGTTTTCTTCCATCTATATTTTTTGTGGAGTAGCTGCAAGTGTTTATGTGTGTGTGTGGGAGGACGACGACCTTGATTGTAAAGATTGTGAGGGAGGAAGTATAAGTCTCAGCTGGCAACGGGCCAAAACTAAAGTTCACAAGACTGACTCACCCTAAGCAAATGATTTTTGTAAAAGTAGTTGCTTGTACATTGCAGGCAAAGAGTGAAAAATATAGTTTTATTTTAATTTCGAATCTTAAGTAGATCATGTTAACCTTCTGAAGCCGCTAATACTATTCGAAAGGGTAAGACAAACAAAAAAAAAAAACAAACCAAAGAACTACAAAGCCACAAAAACTTGTCTCTGAAATGGCCGCCTTTTTTTTTGTGTAGAAAATGTCGCAGAAACTTAATTTACAATTTACTTTTTTGCCTCTGTCTCTGAAAAGATACAGAAACCAAGACAAAGCTGCGGACAAGCTAAGAATTCGAAACAAGAAACGCAACTTAAGCTCTGCGTAGGTTTCTTAAGTAACTTCAAATGTTTTGATTAGACTTTAAATGACAACAACAACAATGGACTTTAGCTCAAAGTCATTTGCGCAGTCGCAGTCGAAGTCGAAGTCGCTGTCGACGTCTCAGTGGGGCAACAGTGTGGGTTGCCCCCTTCTAGAAGAGCGAACGAGAGGGGAAAGAATATTGGATTGACAGCTGAGAGAGTACTAACGGTAGTTAGTGTCTGAATCTCATTACTTTCAGCCGCTTAAACTCACTGGTTTTTTAAGAAACTTTTAATATTTATGGATTATATTTATATTTTTATATTATATTTGTTAAATATAAAATATTTTTAATTTTTAAATCAAAACAAGCTTAAAAATTGAATTAAACTACAACTTCTAGTAGAGTATATATTCCCGGTAATATCTTATCTATTGATTCCATCAGTCAATAAGGGGAGGCGGGGGGATTACTTGAAAGGTTTTTGCACTATCTAAGACTCTCGAGCAGCACCTGGCTTTACTTACTGGTAATGATATATGCTTATAGATATTTTATCTATATAGATTTCCAAGCTCAATGACGTAATGGTAGAGGGACTCTTTAAGAAATATATTTTGTTTTTGTGTTGCCACTTTTAATATTTGTCTCCTTGTCTCCTCACTCACTTGGTCTCTCCTTCCGTCCCGCCCACTGTCTGACTTTCATTAAGTATGGCTTTAAGTTGGCTTTTGTGTTTGTTGAGGCGACTGTTGCTTTTTTTTCCTTCTTTTTTTGCTTTTTTTGCTTTGGGTGTCTGGCTCCGCTGATTCTACTTCAACTTGGTACAGTAGAGATTGCAAAAATAGGAAAGACTGAGACTAAAGACTTATAAAAGCGAGAGAACGTTAAGTATGACTTTATGTTGTACATAAAATATATTTTTAAGAGGTTTATGCCAAGGAAAACCTAATTCTTTTCTGGTAATAATTTTGATTAAAATTTTTAGTATAAGTCTTTAACAAGAAATAATAAATTTTAAAAATAATCCACCTTATCGAAAGCTTACTGTACTTTTGTTTATTGTTGCCTGCGTATTCGTTGTTTTTGTTTTTTCTTGGCGATGCTGCAAAGTTCTCGCTGCTGCACAACGCAGGCCATCTCCCTCTCTGTCGGCTCTCTCTCTCTCTTTCTCTTCTTCTCTCTCTGTCTCTCTCTCCCTTGCACACGCTTAGCTCACCTTTTGAAGTGGACCTGAAGCGCAGCTTTCCCGCTCTCTGCTCTTGACCTTGAACTTGTGCCGGGTTTACTTTTGTTTTCTTTGGTCGCCTCGCCATCACTTATGAGTTTTTTTTTTGTTATATTTTTTTTTGTTCCCCCTCCACTTATTTTGTGTGTGTCTTTATTGTTGCCTTTCTTTTCGGGCCAGGCCTAATCAGGCTTAATGCCGTCGCCATCTCGCTTTTGGGGGCAGGAGAAGAGACCTCATCTCGCTTTTGGGGGCAGGAGACGAGAGACCTCTTCTGAGAATCACACACCGAAAAGGCAATTCTTCGGCATTTATGCAGAAATCGAAGCGATTCGCTCTGTAATTTTAATATGCTAAATTCCACTTCGGATTTCTTAAAGATTCTTAAAGATTTCTTAACAATCTTCTTCAATTCTCAGAAGATTTTTGAATAAATATAAATTAAGGTATCAATCGAACCCACAGCAAATCTACAAATAATGATAAATGCCAAGTAATATCTCAAAGCTTATAAATTTTAAACTTCTGGGAACTTTAATAGTAAATCTTTGGGATTTCTTAAACATTTTTAAAGAGGCTTATTAATTCTTAGAAGATTTTCTATAAAAGAATCGGAGAAAAGAGGTTTCTTTATTCTTAGAAGATTTTCTATAAAAGAATCAATAGATAAATCTACAAAAAATAACCAGTAGGTTATAATAATAATAGGAAATAATATTAAAAATTACAATTAAAAGTATCAATTGAACCCACAACAAATCTACAAATAATAACAAATAGAAAATAATATTTTAAATCTTCCAAGTTCCAAATCTCAAGGAACTGTAATTTGATAGCAGGTTTTTTTGTGAATTCTTGAAAATTTCCAAAGAATTTTTAATTTAATTCAATTCTCAGAAGATTTCGAATTATTATAAAAAAATATATATCAATCAAAGCCACAAATCTATATAATAAAACTATAATTTGATCAAAAAATCTTTTAGTTATCAAAAAAGCTAGTAAGAATAGAAAGAAACATTGTAAATCTCATCAAAACAATAAATTTGACAAAAGATTTCCTTATATTTATGCAGAAATCGAAATGAATCACTTTACTAATTTCTTAAAATAAGTTTAATGACATATGTTGTTTAGCAAATACAACAAAGTCATAAAAAATCACCAACAACCTTGCTAAGAAACACAAAAAACTAGTTGCAAAATACACACACAAAAAATAGTGAGGGAAAAAATGGCATTGACAGAGGTGTCAAAAAGGTTTCCAGCGATTAAAGTACACCTATTTGCACATGGTTAGCATAAAAGTATGGTTAAAACACACACAAAACAAAACGTAATAAGCCATTATATCATACGGCTTTTACACCAAATATCACGTATTTGTGTGTTGGGAATTTTAGAAAAATTCTTTTAGTAAAAAAAACTTATGATTTATTCGGGTGAGAGGTGTTCTAATATTACTCCTGGGCCTGGTCCAGTGGGTTTGGCAGTGTGGGAGCTGTCCGGACGCGGGACTATCTAATGACAATTGACATTGGCCGAGCGACACAATTGCCACATATCCAGTGACAATATGGCCAAGAACAAAAGTGGCCTGGTGGCTGATTGAAATGGAAACCAAGACCGAGACTGGACTTGGACTGAAACGGAGCAGAGCGGAGTACAAGTCTCTCGGACTAGACTAGACTAGACTTAATATGTTATGGTCGAAACCGTAACCAGAACTCAATGTGGAACTTGAACTGGATCTGGGCCTGCACATAATTGGCAATTGTCCATCCCCGGGGGCCTTCATCTCTATCATTTCTAGCTTCTAGCTAGCATCTCCGTTTCCATTGCCATTTTACCATTAACATTACCATTACCATTACCATTTTCCACTGGCTTTAGCTTTGGCTTTAGCAGGTGAGAGTTATGCGTTGTTGTTAATTAGCCATTTAAGGCCCGGATCACCTGAGAGACCACCTGAGATCATCTCATAACGAGGTCAAGATGCATAGCACAGCAGGAGGAACCAGGCCACGACCATGGTTAGTTATAACTAGATCACTTGGTGGGGGTTACTATATGTAAGGGATTTCCCTTGTAATTAATTCTTTAGAAAATAAATGTGGGTTTCAGCTATCGCGCTGGACAGTCTTTTTAGAGACACAGAGAGACAGTCAAAGAACTCTCCAACTTCATAATTGATATGCAACACGCATGGCCATGGATCACTCCAATTTATGCATCAGGAAAACAAATCCAAAACTTGGGATACTTGGACTTTGTCGTGGCCAAAAGGCAGTGGGAGTGGAGTTTGGGATTGGGTTTTAGAGCTAAAGCCCGACATTGAGGCGTTGATGTCAACGTGCCAACTCCATAAACAACTCAATTCGATCGTTAATACGAATACGAATGCGAATAATCGGTTCAATCAACTGTTGGAGCTGGAAAGCAGGAGAGCTGAAGTGCTGAAGAGCTCCAAGCTCAAGTTGGAGCTGTTACTGGAGCTGCTCCCCACTCTCTATGGCCGGCACGTGATCTGCAGACCAAATCTGAATGGAGAATTTATGAATGGAGCAGAGAGCCAGTGCTTTGAGCGAGTTTTCGTTTTGGTTTTTTGGTTCACTTCAGTTCAGAGCTCTAGGTTCTTGGCTGTGCGTGAGCGTGCGGACACTGAGAGAAAATGCTTTTTATATGCAGAAAACATTTTTTTTTAACATTTGGAACTTTATAATTGTGAAATTATTAAGTAAAAACTTTGTTTATATTTGTTTTATATACTTAAAAGCCCTGTTAAAATTTCTAGTTTGTTAAATTCTTTGTTTTGGCTAAAACCAGTTGGGAATTATATTGATTTTTATGGGAAAATACGCAAAATGAAGCCCAAAATCTTGAATTAATTACAAATTATTACTTAAACTGCTTACTTAATTTTACTGGCTTTTATTACATTTAGAAAAGTGTTTGTTAAAGGTTTTTAAATGATTAAATTAGGTTTTGGACTACAATCAGTTGGAAAATATATTTATTTTAATAGAAAAATGCCAGAGAAAGGTAAAAAAATATCAGCAATAATATACAAATTAAAATTTGTTAACGCCAAGTGGAGGTTCTTATATAAAAATTATAATATAGTAAAGCTTTGTGGTGAGGCTTACTTTAAAAAATTTTTACAAATTTATAAATCCTTGTTTATAGATTTTTTCTTACATTTACAAGACTTTTCTAGCTAAAAATATGAGGGAATTATATTTATTTGCCTAGGAAGGCCACTAAAATTCAAAAAAATATATTACCCAATGTACAAATCAGTATTCATTACGCTCTTTATATAAATATATTCTCTTCCTTTCAATTTAAGAGTTTTCAAAATTTTTTGAATATTATAAATCATTATAATATATCATTATAATATTCATGATGCTCCCTATATAAATATATTCTCTTCCCTTCAATTTAAGACTTTTCCTAATGTTTTATTATATTATAAACCAATATAAATCCCATTTTCTTTTAGTGTAACTTCAAAAGGAAGTTTCGCTTTCTACAGATGGCTTCTAGGAGGAGTCTGAGAGCTCTTCTTTGGGGTAAAGAAAACGGTTGTTGTTGTTGTTGACTGAGTATCTAAGTCTCCGAGTATCTGAGTATCTCCTTTTGTATCTATGAAACGCTTGTATCTGTATCTTTGTATCTGTATCTGTTTCTGTTTTGGCACGCATGTCGCGCAACATTGCTGCTGTCTGTCTGTCTGTCTGTCGTCGTCTGACGCATTTTGTCCCTCTGTCTGTCTGTCTGTCTGTCTGTCTCTGGCTGTACTGTGCGTGGCTTAACAACTTGAAATTGTGGCATAAACACGTTCTACAATTTCCGGCATGAGTGTTGGGCGTTTTGTTGTTGTTGCTCATTTTGCTGTTTTGTTGTCGCCGTTGTTTTGTTGTTGTTTTTTTGTTTATTGGGTTCCCATTGATCATCATTATCCGTGAACACACAACACTATATAGATCTAAGATCGTGCGATCGTAAATCCTCAACTCAAAGCCGCTCTAACACTTTTAAGGCCACAAAAAAAAACAAAAACAAAGAAAAAAAAGAGTTCTCCCTCGAAGGAAGAGGAGGAGGTGGTGTGTGGTTGTGACCAAAAATATCCGCCTCCCATGGGCTAATGTCAATGATCCATTCGAAATATATAGAAAAATAGAGAAAAAGACAGATACAGCAACAGAAACATAGAGAGAGAGAGAAGCTATTTGGGAGCCTCGTTCCGTTCCCAGGGCTATTTATGGCTAACCTTGTGGCTCCAAAAAGGCAAAAACAGAAACAACAGCCTCCTCACCGCTGCAGGCGATATTTTTGGTGTCACATTTAGAACAATTAATTAGTGTTTTATCTTTGTTGTTTTGTTTTTGTTGTTTTTTTTAGATAGAACTTTCCAAGAGTCGTCGATTTTGAGAGTCATCGATCGATTGACCTTTGTCAGGGTCAGAGATATAGATAGAGAATTAAGCAGAGAAATAGTGCAAGCTTTATAAAAGAGGAAATCTGAATTTACCCAAAATTTTAATTTTTAAATTTAATATTTTTTAATAATTTGTATAATTTGTTATTATTATTAAGTAATTTTTATAATTATTTATTAGTATTTATTAGAATTTATTATAAATAAATAGTATTGATTATTATTTATTTTAATTTATTATCATTTATTATTACTTATTTATTTGGATTAATTTATATTCCTTTTTATAATATTTTATTTGATTAAACTTAAAAGAAAAATCGAAAATAGCTGAGCATTTATCGGGTTTTCTGTACAAAAATCGATCTTTATCAGCTTTATCAGCGTATCGATAAGTTATCGTTTTTAAATACAATCAATAGCTACTAAAACCATATCTTTTTATGAATTTCTAGGAATTATTATTTAATTCTTAATAGAATCTAGAGTCTGCATGTTTGTTTATTGGTTTCTCAGACAAAAAACTGTAATTTTAGTCTTCTCAGGCTTATCGATTTATTATCGTGCCTTGCTTATCTCATTAGCTACCAGAACCAAAGCTCTTTATAAAAATTCCAGTGCATTTAGCATTAAATTCTTATTTTTCTTTATTTTAAATAGTTAAACCCAGTCTAGCCTACAATATTTAACTATTTTTTGTATTATTTCAAATTTTAAGTAATCTAAAGAATATAAACTAAAGTCAACTAAAAATCCATCAAAATTGCTGGCTCAAACTTGAAATTCCTTTATTCTCTTTAAAAAATGTAACATTTCAATTGTTTGCTAAATATTTTTACTCAATAGACACAGAAATTAAAGCTGCCATTGAGCTGGACAGAAAAATATGTCCAAATACCAACGATTTAGCGGTCCGGTCATGTGCGCACTTCCCAAATGGGATGGTTAATGAAAATTGAAAATAAATTTACTTTCGATTTCGTTTTAAATGAATTTATGACGTGGGCCCTTTAAAGAGGCTAAGAGCAATTAAAAGTGATCAAGCTGCGACCCGCAATGCGATCGCCAAGACGAATCATTAACCCCCGCCGACGACCAAAAAAAAAACAACAACAACATCATTTTCGGTGATAATGATCCGGCAATCAAATAGACAGACAGAGAGACAGAGGGCTTAAAAAAAAAGCCAAACTAGTGTGAATGCCAAAGTCATGTCAAATGGCCTAGACCAAAGACCAAACAAATATCAAAGACCAAATACCAAAATACCAAATCCCAGATCCAAGGCGCCACACAGAGACTCAATTTCGATATTTCGTAATTTACAAAACAAAAAAAAAAGGAGAAAAAATATATATATCTCAAGTGGATTGGAAACTGTCAAGACAGCCCTCGAAATAAAAACACAGCAGGTGAGGTGAGGGCCTGTGCCGCTGCAATCAATTAGTTTTTTTGATGAGCCCAAAAATTGAGTCCATTGCATGATCATTATACAAGATGATCGCATTATCAGCTCAACTTTGACACACTCGCAGCAGCACAACAAATTACACGGATATATGTATATGGATATGGTTTGGACCTATTGGGGCTCAATTAAGCGACATAATTGGATCCGCGCACGATCGTTGGATGAAACCAGTTCCCCCATTTTGGGGAAATCAATGTTGGAAGCCAATTGATTTGGGGGAGACACTAATTAAAGTCAAATGGAAAGAATGATGAACGATTATTTTGTTATAAAATTCAAGGGTTTTAAAATAGATCTAGATCTACGCAAAACATATTATCGATAAGAAAAATCGGTTTAAAATATTACCTTTAATATTTTATAGAAACTTTTTTCATAAACTTTATTTTTTTCACATTTTAAATTTTAAAAATATCGATAACTTTGCTTTATCAAAATTGTAGATATCCAACATATGGTAAACTTTTATTTATCCATAATAAATATATCAAATTATACCTAAAGTTATCTAAATTATTGAAAAAGTAACCAAAAAACATTTTTGTAAAGTTATTTGTCTCATTTTTCGATAACATTCCGATAAATTATTGATAAATTTACCAAAAAACATTTTTGTAAAGTTATTTGTCTCCTTTTTCGATAACTTTGGTCCGATATATCAAACTAACAATCGATTTATAGCATTTTTATGCAATGTTATCAATTTATTTATAGCCTTGCGCTTTAAATATCAATTAAAGTCAACGGGGAAAAGGATAAACAAGTATATTTTAAATAATTTTGAGATATTTAAATATTATTTAAAATAAACTGCTAAAATCCCTATCAAGAATGACTTTTGATCATTAATTTCCACTCAACCAGAAAGAAGCTATTCCTATTACTCCGATTAATGATGTTTTCTATTACCTTCCCCTTTTGAAATCTCTTTTGTATCTCTTCTCAAGGCTGACCCATAGCCAAGTTGCGATCTGCAATTGAATCGAGTTCATTGGCATCTGTTGGTCTCTTGTGTGCGAATTGATTCATTGATCAATGCTTTCAGCGCTCATTTATAACGCTTTCAAGGCATTCCTTTCGCTCCAGTTACTCCCAGATATACACACACACAAACAAACAGTACACCCACGCCTCCCTCGCCAATCGATCTTTGGACTCTGGCTACCATAGATCAGTTTGGCATTTCCGCATTGGCTATTTGAGCACTTGAAGTATAGTATCTCACAGGCCCTCGATCATTTACACATTTCGCATGCAAGGCAGCAACTAGCAACGCCCAATGCATTATTATCATCATTATTATTATTATTATTATTTCTTATTATTATTATTATTATTATTATTATTATTATTATTAATGGTATTATTATTGTTCCGTCATATTTCACTTGCTAGAGAATCGTTAACGATCGGTTGACAGGAGGCGGCGACGATGTCTCCAAGGCATTCTCAATGGCAACGGCGCCACCATCATTTCTTCTTTTTGCCCATTTCCATATCCATTTTCCCCTCCATAAAAATACTTTTGAATAAGAAATGTGAGATGCGAAATGCGAAATAAATGTGCCCAGCTAATCGATTAATTGCCACGGCTATAGAAGCTACACAGAAAGAAAAAAACTAGTATCCCCCCTAGAAAAATTAGGAGAGGAGGTAAAATTTAATTTTTTAGTATAAAGTTGGAGATCTGATTTTAAAAGAAAGCTCCAGGACAATTTTTATATAAAAAAAGAGGTAACTGAAGAGTATTTCTTGCTCTCAACTGAAAAAACTTTCCCTAGAAATTTAGATCATAGTTCTAAAAACACCTACAATGTGCAGAAATATCTTTAATTAATTATATCATAAAAATATAGGGATTTCCTTATAACTTTTTTTATTTTCCGTGTACAGAAGCACTCAGTGAGCATGCTGAGTACGTGTGTGTGTCTGCCTCTACGGGAATACCAAAATCCCCGGGAGGAGTCAGGGGGTAGCAAATAGCTCTCTCTCTCTCTCTTTCTCTATGGGAAAATGTCGTAACGAATGTTCGACGTAGAATGGCCCAAACGAATTGCGTCTCGCCGATAAATGAACAAAAGAATTCGCAACGCCCACAAAATGAGGCGGAACATTTAGAATGCGGGCCTTTGTCGATTTACATGGATATATATAAAGCCAAAAAAGAAGGATACGTACGAGAAAGGATAAGGTGGATAAGAAAGTCTAAAGTTAGAAGGGGAATAATGCTGCAAAAAGTCGATAAGGTGAGTGTGTGATTTGGTATATCAAAAAAATTATGGGGAGTAAAAAAAAGGGTACTTCCTGAAAAGAAATTTAAGAATAAAATAGAGTTTGTGAGGAATTAAAGAATTAGAAAGAAGTATTTGTAGGATGAGTATAAATGAATATGAGTATGAATATACTAAATATAATATACTATATATAATATACTATATATAAATTACTACAGATTTTAAGATACCTTAAAAATGAATTAAAAAGTATCAAATTTGTATCCAATTTTATTTTACAATTTAAAATATTGCAATTATTATTCTTATTCTATTATTATTATTAATAAGAACTAAACTCCATTAACAATTAAGAAAACAAACTGTAAGACAAACAAAAAACCCAGGAAAAACCCCTGAAAAACAAAAGGAAATGTAAGAAAATGTAAGTTAAGGAGATTAGAGTAAACCAAGGCACATTCCTTCCCTTAGGGAAAAATCTCCCTGGCTTTTCTCCTGCTTTTCCCTCCTCCCAGCTCGTGTTGGTATCATCCTTTAGCCATATCTGTCAACAGGACGAAAAATAAAGACATTTCCCAGCCACCCCAACCCCAAAATCCCGAAGAGAGAGATTATAAACACTGTGCCGCCGCCTTGCAACATGGCAACATGCAATGTGCAACCGGATGAAGCAACTGTACGATAAGGTAGTTGGGGGGCATTTGGGGGCGATTACCATTTGGGGAGGAGGAGGAGCAAGGGGTACACAACACATCAACATTTATTGCACTTACTCACTTTAGTTTTGAGTTGTCGCCGCCGCTGCTGCTGCTGCTGCTGCTGCTGCTGTTATTCACTTGCCTCAGCAGCAGCTAAATGGAATTATTTATGCAAATTTTATGCAATGCAATGCAAATGCAACTGCGAGTAGCAGCAGCAGCAGCAGCAGCAGCAGCAGCAGCTAGCTCTCAAGAAGAAGGCAGAAAAAAATGCATTTTTATATTGATAACAAGCATAAATCGGTGTGTGCAAGTAGTTATGCCTCAGCGAGGGTGCAGTGATTGCTCCTGTGGATGCACAAAAAGTGCTTATATTGAGAGGAAAAGCCTAATTTGAAATATAAACAAAAGTTTTGTGCTTTATGATATCGAAAATATCGTAAACTTTGATTTATCGATTTTTCAAGTATAGAAAATTATCGATTTTAATTTTAAAATATCAATATTATCGAAAAAAAGCTACAAAATATATTGATAAATATAAATTTAGCTTTAAATACGAATATTAATCTAATATACCACATAGAATGAATACTTAGAGCTCATAAAAATAAATTCCAATGTTAAAATATCGTTTTTTATAGACTTTCGCTTCCGATATTGTTTTGATAAATCAATACAGTTTCGATAAATCAAGTTTTGTCTATTAAATAATTCATATACTTTTAAAACACACTTTCATTAAATATAAATATTATAAAACCTCATTTAAAAATGTCTTAAAAGATCTAAAGAGCTTTAAGCCAAATGCAAGTACCAAAATATCGATTTTATCGATACATTAACTATCGGTAGCCTGTCAAAATGTTAATAGAGCCTTTACTGTACTCAAATTTGCATCCCAATGAACCTCTGTGTGTGTGTTTCTGTGTGTACTTAATGCACTTTGAGTAAGTTGGTTATTTATTTTGAATTTGTTTTTATTTATTTACTATTTTTGTTTTTTTTTTTTGTTTTGTGCTGTTTCTTTGCCGTTTACTTTGTTTTTGCAATTTGAAACGAATCGAAATCGCTGGAAGGGGGCGTTGTCACTGTCGGCATTTTGTCAAAGGTAATTCAAAGTTGCTTTTGTGTTGCAGCGACATTGACAGGTTGCTGCTGCAGTCGCTGTTCTTGAGCCGCGCATGTGCACAGAAATTACAAAAAAATAAATGAATAAAAAATAAAAATAAATAAGAAAAACCAATAACAGCATAAGAAACCCCCTCTTAACACCCACAGACATGTCTCGGCATAATTAAACAAATCTGCGACAAACAAACAGAGAGACATGGGCAAGCCATTAACCCATTACTGACCCCAAAACCGGTCACCTATCAACACACACACTGCCGCCGCTCACCTTGTTAATTAATGCGAAAAGCACCAACAGACAAGAAACAAATTGAAAACGCACTAAAATCAAGCAACAAATAAACAAAACAAAACAAAAAACTAAAAAACTGTCAAAGTTAGAGCCGCTGAAAATTCGAACTTTACTCAATTGATTTCAGGGCCAACAACAAATAAGTGTGTTGTGTGTTGTGTGTTGTGTGTGTGAGTCTCAGCCAAACAGCCAGCTTGCTGATCATTTAGTAATTACCCAGGGAGTAACCGAGAGACCAGAGAATCACAGAGTCTGTGCAAATATTTGAAAGATATGTGGAAAAGCCAAAGAACTTCTCTCCAGCCATCAATCTCAATTAGAACAACGATTTGTAGCCATCACTTTTGTATTTATTTTGCCAAAGAATGTGAATGCCAGACACGCAACAGGCTTTAAGATTGAAAAGAAAGGCTTAGAGTGTATTAAATAATATTAAATTTGAGGTAAATACCTATAAGAATAATATTTTTGAGTGTTTTTAGGTTTTTAAAGACCAAATCTTCAAGTAATAAGGTAATTTTTGTATTTAAACACCTTTATAATCATAAAACTCAATCAAAATTACTAAAAAAAATTATAAACACTTTAATTTAAATACAAAATATACCCAAATAATACCTAAAAGACCCCTAAATAAGTATTCTCTCTACAAAAAAGTAAGTGTAACAAAGCCAGTCATAGACCAAAGGCGTTAAACGATCATTTCCGGCAATTGAAGCGTCCAAGAATGGGGCAACACCACCCCACTTAAGCGCCCCCCCTCAACTATATTTCCCCACTATATATATCTATGAACTTATATATAACATCACAGGAAAAAAAAAGCATAAAGAAAACCACAACTAAGATGAGTTTTTGGCCCTCCTCTTCTTGGGGTTGGAAATGCCCAGGCGATAGGTTAAGGGCTGGAAAAACCAATAAAGTGCATGGCCTGCTCAATTGGAAAATATTTATGTTTCGGCAAATTTTCCACAGCCTTCCCTTTTGCAGGTTTTGCGCTTGAGCGGTTCGGTTCAGTTCAGCCTGGTCCTGGGTCCCTGTCCCTGTCTCTGTCCATGTGTTCACCTTTCAACAGAGATTCTATTCTATTTAATTTTATTTTTATTTATTTATATTGTTTTTCCTTTTTCGTGGCATACAAGGAATGCACCCGGCAAGGAATTCAAAAGGGAGAGAGGCCACTGAACGATGTCCGCATCGTTTAGGGTGTTAAGGAATCATAACGAAGAAGGAATGCTCTTTGTTTTATTTGAAAGAGTTAATAAATTTGAGTAATTTATTATTTTTTATGGTATTTATTGGTTTTTAGATTTATTTTGGAATATATTATGCTAAAAATGATCTTTGTTTTATTTCTTTTCTTTTGGAGAGTAAATAAAATAAAATATTAAATATATGTTATAGTATTTATTGGTTTTTAGATTTATATTGGAATAAATTATGCTAAAAATTATCTTTGTTTTATTTCTTTTCTTTGGGAGAGTTAATAAAATTAAATATTAAATATTATTTATGGTATTTATTGGTTTTTAGATTTATTTTGGAATAAATTATGCTAAAAATGCTCTTTTTTAATTTCTTTTTTTTTTGGGAAAGTTAATAAAATGAAATATTAAATATATTTTATAGTATTTATTGGTTTTTAGATTTATTTTGCTATAAATTATCATTGTATTATTAATTTTTTAACCGATTATCTAAGATTTTCCTTAAATTTTCATATTTTCATATTAATTCAATATTTTTCTGCATAAAAATTTCTATTTATACAAATTTACGATATTTTCCATATTGATATTCGATATAAACCTCTCTTTACCAGGCACGTGTAAAGTTGTGCCTGTCCTTGATTTTAAAAAAAATGTCTAAATAAATAGTAAATTAATAACTTTATTTAGAGACCCTGGAAAAGCACTCCAAATAAACAAAGACATGCCTGGACCTTGTAAATAAATAAATGTATAAGCTACCCAGTTTGTGTACAAAATTCTAAACAAATTCCTAAAGTAAAGGAAAAGCTTGCAAAGTTAGAGTATTTTCAAATCAGAAAAACAACAAAAAAGGAGAAAATCATTAAAAATAAGAAAAAGAAAAGCAGCAAAAAGGGAAAATTCCGTGCCGTCGTCGGTGCTGAAAGGTAATAAATAAGCGCAAGATGCGGACACGTGTGCCGTTAATCCACACACAAAACAGAAGCTATATCTGCAGCAGCAGCAACAGCAACTGCAGCAGCAACAGCAGCAGCTCGGGGAGAAGCTGTCGGAGAAGCTGCTGGTGCTGCTGCCCCAGCCTTCTGGCAAATCCCCGCCAGCAGCAGCAGCAGCCACGCATGGTGCATCGTTCTAATTAACGTCACAACGGCGGAGAATCGGAGAGAATCTGGGAAATCGTAGGAATACGAGGGGGAATCTGGGGAAGCAAAGCGTACAAAAAGATGAAAGTGTGGTTCTTCAGCTGCAAATGCAGATATATATATATATAAATTCGTATATATATAGATTTATATACGAAGTATAAATGCTGCGCAGCAGCCCAGCCCCATGAATTGCCATTCACAATTTATATAGGGGTTAGGTCGACTTTGACATCGACTTCCATTCCAGAAACCATACTCCTCCTCCCCCAAAGTGCATTGCCATCCCTACTTCGCCTCCTCCATCTCCTCCTTAACAGCGACTCTTTCCAATTAGGGGAAACGCATTCTGGAGAGCAACACTCCGGAACTTGGAAACTCTTGAATGAAATTCAGAGCAGAAATCAAGAAAATAAAAAAGAATCTGCAGCAGCTGCAGGACAGAGAATAAAGCAAAGCCCAAGATAAAGCATAAATTTCTGCTTAATTTTCAATGCAAAATTTAAGCAATTTAAATTAAAGAATTGTAAAAGAAAGTTCTATAGAAAAAATACTTGAAAAGATACAAGAAACAGATACAAAACACTAAAACCAAAATGATACAAATACTAATACTAAAGATACAAAATACTAAAACCAAAACGATACAAATACTAATACTATAATTATACAAATACTAATACTACAGATTCAAAATACTAAACCAAAATGATACAAAATACTAAAACCAAAATAATACAAATAATAATACTGCAGATACAAAATACTAAACCAAAATAATACAAATACTAATACTACAAAATACTAAATAATAATAATACTAATAATAATAATAATAATACTAAATAATAATAAATACCAAAATAATACAAATACTAATACTACAAAATACTAGAACCAAAATGATACAAATCCTAATACTAAAGATAGAAAATACTAAAACCAAAATAATACAAATACTAATACTAATACTAGATACAAAATACTAAACAAAACAAGAAAGGAAAGCTAACTTCGGGCGGAGTCGAAGTTTATATACCCTTGCAGAATATTCTGTAAATTATATTTTCCAAATTGAATCATATGCAATCTAATTTAAATGACTTAACGAGAAAGCTGAAATGGCCGGGTAATTTCCGATCAATCAGTTATATGGCAGCTATAGGATATAGTCGGTCGATCCTTATGAAATTTGGTAGGTCGGATCAACTGACCAAATATATAATATGTACGAAGTTTTTCTTTTCTATCTTCAAAAACACAAAAGATGGGCAATTTTCGATTTTTCAGTTATATTATTATATCTATAGCTATATCTTATAGTCGGCCGATCCTGATAAAATTTGGTAGGTCGGATCAACTGACCAAATATATAATATGTACGAAGTTTTTCTTTTCTATCTTCAAAAACACAAAAGATGGGCAATTTTCGATTTTTCAGTTATATTATTAT
>VNJQ01003198.1:0-35237 GCA_008042515.1 Drosophila truncata | reverse complement strand
ACTGGCGAGATCTAATTTTTAAGCCTTAGACATTTAAGCAACAAGATAATAAATAAATAATAATAATAAAGAAACTTTCTTTGACTGAACCTCAGACTATCTAAAAATGAAATAATATACATAACAGATATTAATTATACATTATAGCTCATAAATTTAAAGCTTTAAGTAGCGAATATTTTATGGTCTCACTGGCGAGATCTAATTTTTAAGCCTTAGACATTTAAGCAACAAGATAATAAATAAATAATAATAATAAAGAAACTTTCTTTGACTGAACCTCAGACTATCTAAAAATGAAATAATATACATAATAGATATTAATTATACATTATAGCTCATAAATTTAAAGCTTTAAGTAGCGAATATTTTATGGTCTTACTGGCGAGATCTAATTTTTAAGCCTTAGACATTTAAGCAACAAGATAATAAATAAATAATAATAATAAAGAAACTTTCTTTGACTGAACCTCAGACTATCTAAAAATGAAATAATATACATAATAGATATTAATTATACATTATAGCTCATAAATTTAAAGCTTTAAGTAGCGAATATTTTATGGTCTTACTGGCGAGATCTAATTTTTAAGCCTTAGACATTTAAGCAACAAGATAATAAATAAATAATAATAATAAAGAAACTTTCTTTGACTGAACCTCAGACTATCTAAAAATGAAATAATATACATAACAGATATTAATTATACATTATAGCTCATAAATTTAAAGCTTTAAGTAGCGAATATTTTATGGTCTCACTGGCGAGATCTAATTTTTAAGCCTTAGACATTTAAGCAACAAGATAATAAATAAATAATAATAATAAAGAAACTTTCTTTGACTGAACCTCAGACTATCTAAAAATGAAATAATATACATAACAGATATTAATTATACATTATAGCTCATAAATTTAAAGCTTTAAGTAGCGAATATTTTATGGTCTTACTGGCGAGATCTAATTTTTAAGCCTTAGACATTTAAGCAACAAGATAATAAATAAATAATAATAATAAAGAAACTTTCTTTGACTGAACCTCAGACTATCTCAAACTCAAATTGTCATTAAAATCAAGATTAATTAATACAGTTTATATACTGTTAAAAAAATTATAATAACTCATAATTAAATGTAATAATCCTAGTATCCATTATCCATTATCCATTATCCATTATCCCGTATCCCTTTTACTTAAAAATCTAAACATATAATTACTACAATCCCCCCTTGGAGCTCTTTGGCTCGTGGCATGCGTCATCTGTGGACGAAAGGGTCGAGCTGCTGCTGATGCTGCTGCTGCTGCTGCTGCTGCTGCTGCCTGTTGGTCTCCAACTTCGCGAAGCTCTCTCTCTTTCTTCCCGGCATCATCGGTGGGTATAAAAGCGAGCGGCGGTCGGGCAGTGGAATCATTAGACAAGTGTCGAGCCGCGCGTGCGCAACATAGTCTTAGAGGAGGAGTGAGCCCAACCAGCAAACAGTTGAAACCACAAACAGGCGACCACAACATGAAGTGCTTTGTAAGGATTTTTATGGATATTATAAAAGATAAAACCGAAATCTGGAATAAACCAAGAATGTGATTTTGTTTTTTATCCAAAAAAGTGTTAAATAAAATATTTGATATATATTTTCACCCGCGTTCACAGTTTATCCTGTTGGCGACCAGCTTAATGCTGAGTGTCCTGGCTGAGGAGACGCCCGATCAGGAGCAGGTGGCCCTGGCCTCTGATCAGTCAGCCGTGGCGGTGGAGGATCAGGTGGGCGCCGCCAGCAGCTATGCACCGCTGCAGGAGAAGAAGCAGGAGAAGCGCTATGTTGGTGGATACGGTGGCTATGCAGGAGCAGGCGGCTATGGAGGAGCAGGAGGCTATGGTGCAGGCTATGGCGGCTACGGTTCAGCTCTAGGCGCTGGCTATGGAGGAGCCTATGGCAGTGGTGTGGGTGTGGATAGCTACTACAACCCGTACGGCTCTCGATCTCTGGCTGGATTAGGTGAGGGTGAGCGCTGAAGGGGATAACAAGAGCTATTAATTCGATTACTAACTGATTTTTGTACTCCTTTCCCTTAAAGATGGTGCTGCGGTGGCTGGTTATGGCGGTTACGGCGGCTATGGCTCCGCTCTCGGCGGCTATGGATCTGCCCTGGGTGGAGGCTATGGCTCCGCTCTCGGCGGCTATGGTTCCGCTCTTGGCGGAGGCTATGGAGGCTACGGTGGCTCCTACAACTCCAATCCCTATGCGCTGTCCTATTACAACAGCCGTCTGGGAGCTGGAGGCACTGGCTATCCCTACTACAACACTCGCTTTGGAGCCGGCGGCTATCCCTCCAGCTACTACACAAGCAACTATGGCAACAGCGTCGTCGGCGGCGGTCTGGGAGCACTCGGTGGTGTGCCGCCCATTGGTTCCGGTTACAATTACGGTTCCGGCATCTCCGGCACCGTCTACTAGGCAAGATTCAACACACCCAACGTTCAACATTTAAGCTAGTGGAATTTATTTTTTTTTCTTCTATATTTTTTCTAACTTAATTTTTATTAAAAGATGCTATAAAACACAAAAAAAAAAAAGATCAGAATATCAAATTAAGAGAGGAAGGCACAAGTCTCGTAGTTAAGTAGAGTCTGATTCTGGATGGAGGGAGGGTTTACTATCACTGTGGTGGCGGGTAGGCACCGTGCTTGTCTTTAATCACCCAGAAGGAGTCAACAATGGCGCCATCTTGGTCATCGGACACCTGCTCAAAGTGCAAATGGGTGCCATTGTGGGCCTTTAGGCGGGTGTAGCCATAGTCCTGCAAGGAAAACAGTTTTTTATAATTATTTCAGATAAAATCCCCCTACAAATTCAACTCACATTGCTGTGAAAGGCATTCCAAGCGGGCAAATCATGGGAGAAGGGCTCACGCTCTTCATTGCAGCCGGCAGAGCCTGTAATGATCTGTATCGGCGCCTTGGGATTGGTATAAGGCTCTTCCGCGCTGCCATTGTACACCTTAAAGTTGTAGATGGGCCACAGGCGAGTGTAAAAGTGTTCGTGGGCAAAGAATTCCACATCTACGCCATGCTTGTAGAAGAGATCTTCTAAACCAAACCACTTAAACATGGGCAGGCCCTGCCTTATGTATGTCTCCAGCTGGGCATTGCAATCGTACTCCTTGTCATCGCTGCAGTACATCGGTCGGTGGCCATACGTGATGATCCACGGACGCTTGGCACGATTCTCGGGCAGATTGGCTTCGGCCAAGTCGCGCTCCAGCCACTCGAACTGCTTGGTGAGGAGCTTGATGCCGTAGCTGAGGAAGTAGTAGACCTCCGTGGAGAAGGAGACAAAGTGCACGGGTCCCAGATTGAAGCTATACCACAGGCTGTCCGTATCGCCGGGCATATTGAAGCGGGCGCGGTAGTTGGAGAAGTTGCTGTGGAAAGTAAACAGTTTCAGAGTTTGGCCACTACTTGTGCTTGTGTTTTTACTCACTATTTCTCCTCGTGATTGCCCGGACAGACCATGTAGGGCACATAGGCAGCCACTGATTCGATTTGGCGCATAAAGGCATCACCCACGGCTGCGTTTTTTGTATCCATGTCGTAGGCAAAGTCACCCACATGAATGATGGCATCGTACATGCCCCGCTCGGTGTCCTGCTGCAGCCGTCCCATCGACTGGGCGTTCTCGTTGCCCATATCCCCGTAAATGGCCAGCGAGGGCGACCACTGCTCGCCAGCTGGCGGTGTCTTGAAATGGAACACCGGCGACCATCCCAGCGGACTGCCGCAACTATATTCATAGCGAGTGTCCGGCTCGAGACCCTTGAGCTCTACATTGTGCATATATTGGGTGCGTTTCTTCTTACCGCCGTCCACGAAGCGCTGCCAGGTGCCAGTCACCGTTGTGAGCTTGTCGGTGGCATAGTTCCGGGCAAAGTTTACCACCGAGGCGTTGGGGGAGCCACGAGTGGACCAGGTGACCATTATGTCCTGCAGGTTATCTGTAAAGGATTTGAAAATTGGGTTTAAGGTTTAGTTTTATTTCGTTTTTTCTGAGTTATATCGAAATTAATCGATTATTTCAATTTTTTTCGATATATAAAAGAAATATTTTTAGATATTTTCGATATATTTATCGAAATATTATATTAGATTGTTTCCCTCAAGATATATACCACCATGGGACAGAAAACATAACTTTCTCAATATCTTTTTATACTTATCAGAGGTTTATTGTGATTTCTATGTATTTTGGGATTACATTTCGATAATAAAAATTAAACAATAAAGATATTTCGATAACAAACACAAATTTTGATAACAATACGTAATTCGATAAATATTTTCACAGCAAAACATACATATTTCGATAAAATATATGCGTAGAAAGGCCACAGAAATTGCTGGGTATTTGTGAACAATAAAAATGTTTTATAAAATATAAAAAAAACAGCGATTTCTATGACATTATCTGTAGACAAGAGGATATACATGGTGCGAGCTCTAAGTACTTGCTAATACAGTTGATAGGAATGGAAATACTACATCATAGTATCAGTGTCAGTGGTAAATATCACAACAATCCGGCCTTTGTCTACCCAGAGATCAGGCTTTATACGGCCCATGCTTGTCCTTGATCACCCAGAAGCTATCGATTACAGCGCCCTTTTTGTCATCGGACACCTGCTCGAAGTACAGATGACTGGCATTATGGGCCTTCAGGCGGAGATAACCAAAATCCTGGCTATGAAAGGCACTCCAGGGTGGCATGTGTTTGAAGAACGGCTCGCGGCCCTCATGATTGCCGGCAGCACCCGAAATGATATGAATGGGAGCACCAGGATTCACATACGGCTCCGTGAGTGAGCCATTGTGCACCGTGTAGTTGTACATGGGCCACATTCGCTCGTAGCAGTGCTCGTGCGCCCACAGCTCCACATCCACGCCATACTGATAGAACAGCGGCTCCAATCCGAACATATCCAGCATGGGCAGACCCTTGCGCACAATGGTCTCGTGATTGGCACAATCGTCGCCATTATCGTTGCTGCAATACATCGGCCGGTGGCCGAAAGTGATGATCCAAGGACGCTTCTGACGATTCTCAGGTCTATTCGCCTCGATCAGATCCTGCTCCAGCCAGTCGTACTGCGTCACAATCTGCTTGATCCCAAACTGCGTGAAGTAGTAGAACTCCGTGCTGAAGCCTATAAAGTGCACCGGTCCCAGGTCGAAGCTGTAGAACATGTTGTCCCTGCCGCCCGGCATGCTGAATCGGTTGATGTAGTGCGAGAAGTTGCTGTGGAAACGGCAGGATTAGGACAGGATTCCAATGCTCCTGGGCCTCAACTCCTCAACTTACTACTTCTCCTCGTGATTGCCCACGCACACCATGTACGGCACATAGGCGGCAATTGTTTCCACCTGTCGCATGAACTCGTCACCCACCTCGCCGTTCTCCTTTTCCATGTCGTAGGCAAAGTCACCCACATGAATGATGGCATCATACTGGCCACGCTGCGTCTCCCGTTGCAGTGCCGGCAGCGAGACGGCATTCACCACGCCCATGTCGCCGTAGATGGCCAGCGAGGGTGACCAGTCGCTGTGATCGAAGTGGGTTCGGAACCAGTAAGTGGCAGACCATCCCAGATTGCTGCCGCAATGGTAGAAGTAGGTGCTGTTGGGCTTCAGCTGGGACAGCGTTACCTGGTATCAAATTTATATTATAGAGTGGGGGATAAATGTTGAAGTAGGGAACCTGGGACTGGGACTGGGTCTGGAAGTTAAACCTGGCGTAAAATCACAGCCAACGCATTCTTTTGTTACAAATTGAATCATTGTGAATCATTGTAAATGGTTTTTAGTCATTAAAAATGTTTTTGAATCATTTTAAATTATTTTGAATCATTTTGAAATCATTCTCAATTTTTTTAAAATAGTTTTCAATAATTTTGTAACATTTTTTATCATTCTAAAATAATTTACATTAAATTGAAATATTTTTAAAAACCTTTAAATTATTTTGAATTATTTCAGCTTATTTTAAATCTGTTAATATTATTCTGAACTATTTTAAAATTATTCTGCATAAGTTAAAATCATTTTAGATACTTTTATTTTAGTTTATTTATTTTTTTATTATTCTGAATCATTTAAAATTTTGTTCGATAATTCTGAATCACTTTTTAATCATTCTGAATAAGTTTAAGCCATTTTGTATAATTTTATATTATTTTTATTTTATTTTAAATTATTCTGAAACTTTTAAAATCATTTTCAATTATTCTGAATCATTTTTAAACCATTCTGAACAAGTTTAAATGATTATGAATAATTTCATGTAATTTTGTTATGGTTTTTAATTATTTAAAGTTATTTTAAATCATTTTATTATTTTTATTAATCATTTTTAATTTTTTGGAATCATTTTAAAGCATTCTAATACCCAAAAAATTTATTTTAAATCATTTTAAATCACTTTCAACAATTCTGAATCATGTGAAACTTCAGCTGTGACTCAATCAGGTTGTTTTATTTGTTTGGAAACAAAGCTACTCACTCGATGAATGTACTGGGTGGCCTTCTTGGGTCCGCCGTCCACGAATTTCGTGGGCATCTGTGCCGCCTTGGCCCTTTGATTAAGTCCATTGATGCCAAATTCGCAGATTGATTCATTGGTATTGTCGCGCGTATTCCAGGTGACGACAATGTCAAGCACGGTCTCTGCAGGAGCACACACGGATTAACTACGAACTTGTACCACGAAGGGAACTCACAATAAAGCGACTTATAACTAGATATATCATATATCCTATCATATTAAAAGAAATCTGTATATTTAGCTATTTATTTATAATGATAACAACATTTTTTAGCTGTTTTTAAGCAGTTTATTGTGACAACAGGTTAAAATATTAATATTAATGAGAATATAGTCGGTTTTCCAGGACTATAAATATGTGTAAAAGTAACCTAAAACTCCACAAATTAAAACCATTAAGGAATTTCAGGCAAGAAAAGCACATAAATGGCATTTTTAAGTAAAATAAGGATAGAAATGGGCTTTAAGTAGGGTAAAGGTATATGCTTGGGTTTTCCAATCCTTAAACATTAATATTAAATTGGGCTAAGTGCAAGTTTAGAGTCCTTACACTAAATGCTCTTCTCTTAAATGCTTGGCTTGCAAAAATTGGCTATACGCTTAAGGAATGTGTGTGTACTTATGGACCACACCTAGGGTTCAATATATTCCGCCTTCCCTATATAGTTTGTGATCAAATCAGGTCGAGAGTTCGAATGTGCGCGCTTCTAATACTGCCATAGTTTCTATGGGTGCTTGTGTTGCTGTGTTGTGTGTGTGTTGTCCTTTAGCTTCTTGGTTTGGTTTCATTTCAGGTCTCTCAGTTCTCTATTCGTAGCTGCCATGCTTGGACTTGACCAGCCAAAACTCATCGATAACGGCGCCATCTTGGTCATCGGACACCTGTTCAAAGTGCAAATGGCTGCGATTATGGGCCTTGAGCCGCGTATAGCCATAATCCTGACTGTGAAAGGCACTCCACTCGGGTATCTTGCCCTTGAATGGCTCTCGTCCCTCCTTGCAGCCAGCCGAACCGGTGACAATGTGCACCGGAGCACGGGGATCCTCATAAGGCGAATCCTTCAATGTACCATTGCGCACCTCATAGTCGTAGATGGGCCACAGTCGTTCGTAAGAGTGTTCATGAGCCCAAATAGCCACATCCACGCCGAATTCGTAGAGCAAAGGCTCCAGGCCGAACATGTGAACGAAAGGCCAACCCACGCGGGTCAATGTCTCCGAATGGGTGCAATCGTTGTCGTTCTCATTACTGCAATACATCGGCCGGTGGCCATAGATGATGATCCATGGACGTTCCGCTCGATTTTCAGGCAAATTCGCCTTGGCCAGATCCTGACGTAGCCATTCGAACTGGAAAACCAGCGATTTCACGCCGTAGTTGAGGAAATAGTAAACCTCCGTGCTGATGCCCACAAAGTGCACTGGTCCCAGGTCGAAGCTGTAGAACATGTTCTCTGTGCCGCCCGGCATGCTGAAGCGAGCGCGATAATTCGAGAAATTGCTGCAACACAGACAGACACACACACCTAGGTTAGTCCCTCTGCTTCTTTTCCTGCTCAACTCCTTTTCCTCAACTCTCTACTCACAACTTCTCCTCGTGATTGCCCGGCACCACCATGTAGGGCAAATAGGCGGCCACCGTCTCAATTTGTCGCATAAACTCATCGCCCACGCGTGCATTTTCCGTGTTCATGTCGTAGGCAAAGTCACCCACATGGATGATGGCATCGTACATGCCACGTTGCGTTTCCTGCTGCAACCGGGCCAGGGACTGGGCATTCTCATTGCCCATATCCCCGAAGATGGCCACCGAGGGTGACCAGTCGGCCGAGCTGGTGGGCACCGTACGAAACTGGAAGATGGCCGACCAGCCAACGGCACTGCCACAGTGATACATGTACGTGGCGTTCGCCTCCAGGCCGCTAAGCGTCACCTAAGCGGAGGGAAACCAACTGTGAGTTTCTGTTTGTTTCAAACTGAGGATCAAGTGGAGATGGAGGAAGCTTCTAAGCCATCTATGGAGCTTTAAATTACATAAATCGCTATGAGGTACTTGAAATCATTTAAAATAAGTGATATTTTTCAAGATTACAAGGTTTTTTAGCAAGGAAATTAAAAGTTTCTAATAAAAACTATAATTTCCCATACAGCCTCCATAGATTTGACTTTCTATCCTCACACACTTGACCCTCCTCTTCGCTCCTCTTCTGTTCTCTCAAATCTCTGGCATACCCGGTGGATGTACTGTGTGGCCTGCTTGCGACCGCCGTCCACGAACTTAGTGGCCGTGCCACGGGCATGTTGGGTGAACCTAGGTGCCTGTCCGGCCACCATACGGCCGTATTCCACCACACTAGATGCCCCCACTTCCGGGTCCGGCGGTAGGCTGCGTGTCGACCAGGTGACGACTATCTCACTAGCGGTGCGCTCTGAAGTCCGGAGCAAAGAAGAAAGCGGGAGGGAAAGCGAAAAAAAAAAGAAAAACAAACTTGAGCAATTTCGTTGGGCCAAAAAGATTGAAAAGAAAAATTTAAACAAACAGGCGGCGGGCTCTGTCTCTGTTTTTAATTCAAAAATACGAAAATTTGATAACATTTTCACCTTTAATCTAGTTTTTAGAAACAAGCAAAAATAGTTTTGCTTGAAAAATAAGTTTAAATCTTTAAGAAATCGTTAAATCTTTAAGAAATTTATTTTTTTAAGAATTTATTTAAATTTACAAAGTCTAAGAACAGATTTAAATGATATACGTTTTACATTTACTTTAAATTTCATTTATTTCTTAAGCAAACACACCTTGCCATTAATTGGCACAATTAATATAATTTTAAAAAATTTATCGATAGGCAATTTGTCATAATTTTCGATTATTTGTCATTACAAACGGGAGCAGGGCCATGAAATTATTAAAATCCATGACCAACTGCTGCTGATGCTATTTTATTGCTGATTATTTTCTATTGTTTTTAGCTAATTTAGCAAAGGGGGCTCTTTTGTTATTGTTTTCTTATCGCTTCCCCCGAACAAACTGGAGCACAACACAAAGCCCGATGACTGCGCTCGAATGACGTTTGGATTGTTGTTTTTGGTGCCCTTCGCGATAACGATATAGGCCCCCCATGGGGTGGAAAACGTGATTTAATACGGGTACGGGTTCTGTATTTCCTATTTAATGTTTATTTGATGTTTAACGAGTGCGATTTTAGGGGGAGTTCCCTGATTAGACGGAGAGGGCACTGACTGCACTTCAAGAGCCAAATATTTATGCTGGCGAACTGTTCACTTTTATAAATAACTCGACAAAAATTAAGCAAGTTCAGGGGTAAACAAGCAGTATTTACTTGTTTACTTTAATATTTGAGATCTTATGAGAGTTCTATATTTAGAGAACTACAAATACTACATGATAACTTAGCATATTACCCCAAATATTCTATAAGAACTGTATTTTTAGAGTTTTTTTTTAAGCTAATCAGTGTTTTTGAGTCACTGATCATGCCAGTAATTGAAACTCATTGAATTTTATGCCTTAAATTAGCATATTTTGTATAAGAAACTTGTTTAACGCCTTAAATTACGTTCAGGCTTTAAAGTTAATGATTTTAAATTGAAAAAAACATAGAAAAACAACATTTTCTAAAAGCTAAGAACCTATTTATTTAGATTCTTTATAGAAAAGTGCCTTTCTTGGTTATGAAATAATTTCTGGAATTGTTTTGTATTTTTTTTGTGTTACATTAATTTATTTAGTAGCTTTCTTGGTCCATAAATAATTTATTTAAATTATTAAACTTGCTGACAGTCAAGACATTAGAGATATATACATTATTAACAACAATAATAATATAGAAATAACATTGCACTTGGCAAAGCCCTTTTCTGGCAGAGAAATGGAGCCATAAACTGGGAGATATCAACCGATAACAATAATGATAAACCCACCGGGAATTGCGCATTCTCTGCAACGATCACCCCGACGTTGCCAAATGCAAAAACAACAAAAATAATATAAAAAAAACTACTAAACTGCAACCTCTGCCGCTCTGGTCGCTTTTACATAATGCCGTTTCTCACTCACCTCCAAACGCCAGATGCACTTGCTCCGGCTGATAGTGAACAATGTTGCCCGCCACCTTCGCCTGCTCCTCCTTTGCCTCCGTGGCCTGTGCCAGTCCCGCTGCCGCGCCAACCAGGAGCAGCGTCAGCGTTGACAGCAGGAAAAACTGCTGTTGGCGCTGCATTTTTTGGTCTTTGCTTTGTTTGTTATTTGTTTTGGATTGGAGTTTGGAATCACACAGCAGTTAATTGCAGTTTAAAACATTGCCAAATCACACAACTACGTCGTGGATTAAACGAACTCGATCCGGGAGCGGTAACAACAGTACAAAATGAGCACAAAAATGGAATTATCCAGCAATTTATATAGAGCCACCAACAACAAAACAAACCAGGGAGAACAGTGGGACCTTGGCTGGGGGACACAGAAAAAGCAGCAAAGTATCGTTTGGGTGCAGCCACACTGGTGAATATATCGATAGCTGAGCGATGTACAGGCGGGACTTTTTGAATTCTCTTCTTATCACTGGGCAAGAATTTAAGCTATTTTGATTAGTTTATTATTTAAAATATCCAAATTCTTGATTTAAAAATGAGTATTAAATAAATATGCTTTCCGAATTAAAAGTCGTTTATTTTTGGACAAGTTATTATATTTCAATTTTGCTATTTGCCATTTAAAATTTCAAAACATGGCTACATCTCTTCCTTGTTGATGCTAATCAAGAATATAGGGTTTATGGGATTGAAAATGACTTCTTCGCTGTTAAAATATATTTTAAAACATATTTTGAAATAGTCGTAAGAACATGAAACGCCATCAAGCGGCCGCCGTTTGAACTACAGCTTGTTGGCGAGGGAAAAGACCGTTTACTGCAGGGGCAATGCATATGTGTAATGGGGTTTTGTGCTTTATAAGGCGTTTTTGCTTATGGCGTTTTATTTTATTATGAATTAAATTTTTTTTAATTTATTCTCTTAGTTAAATAAATTTTAAAACCTAAAAATAATAAAAATAATGGAAATATAAAGTCAACCGGGATTTGAGCTATGACAAAAACGCCTTACAATTAAATTAAAATAAAAATTCGAATAACATAATTAATTAAATATTAATACCTCGAATAGGAAATTAAAAAATTAATACAGAAAGGTTAACAATTTTATATGATTCAAAATTTTAAGTATGGAATCAACCCAAACTCAAATACCCATTAAGACATCAATTATTATTGTTTTAATACATTATCTTTATTATTTAACAAATTGTTTGGAGAATGTTCGGTGAATGGAAGTCACTCTCAGAGAGCTAAATGGAATTGCAACCGAATGGAGGAAACCCTCTGTTCGATCTCTGGAAAAGATATGGATTGTTTTTGTTCACATAAGCCCCTTCTTAGCACTATAAATAGAGGAATATATATGAAATAGTATGCAGATTACAGATGCAGATAAATACAGGATAACAATAGATAGAGAGAGAGAGAGAGAGAGAGAGAGAGAGATACATGTACGTAACACTAGGATAACTGGTAATATATATATATAATATAGTATATAGCATAAGGTATAACATTATCATAACAACTAAGGACTTTTGGCAGCCTTATCAACTATAGAATGTGGAATGCAAAAAAAAAACAAGAAAAAATAACAGCTTAGCGAAGCAATCACGCTTGACATGGAAATATATACGAGTTGGCAATACATCTTACGGATTAGGTAACTAACTACTTCTCGGTGCCACCACCCCCATTGCCTGGAGGCGATCCGGCGCCCGTGGTGGGCATGCTGCTCTTTCGCTGCGCCTGCGAGATCTGCACGATTCTCGACAGCGGTGAGTGGGTGCTGCTGGTGCTGGGTCTTGTGCCCGCGGGCAGCGGCAATAATCGTTGTGCCGACGCGGGTCCAGACTCCTCTGTGACCCCACCCACAGCTCCTCCAGCCGTTGTAATACCGCCAGTGGGCGAGGTGGGTGACAGTTCGCGTGCCAGTGGCGAAGGTCGCAGCGAGAGGCGACGCTGCAGCGCCGATTGCGACGAGGAGGAGGACGGCAATGACTGCTGCTCCGCCAAACTGGCGCCAGGTGGTGGCGCCTGGCCCGGTGGAATCTGCAGCGCCGTTGGACGCACACTGAAGCGGCGTCGGAACTTGCTCTGGCCCGAAGCGGCCGGGTTTGTAGAACCCGAAACGGACGGGGACTGAACCTGGCTGACGCCTGCTCTCTCGGTATAGCTGGGCGGTGGCTCCAACAGGGATCTGGCTGCGGCACCAGCTCCTGCACCTCCTCCTCCTCCTCCTACTCCAACGGGCGACATGGTGCCCACAATTGTGGAGCGACGGGCGTAAAGCCGATTGGCAGCCGCCGCCTGCAGAGACCTGGTCTGGTCCCCAGCAAAAAGCGAGAGAATGGGCGGCAGCTGCGGTGGATCTAGTCCCGCGTTGCCCATCTTGCGCTGCTTTCGGCTGCCCTTGGAACCAGTGGCCGTAGCTGCCGCCTGCTGTTGCTGCTGTTCATCCAGCACGGCATGGGTATGGACCACCTCCAAGGCACGTATCAGATCCGCTATGGTTGTCTGTTCCAAGACATTCATATCCTTCTCGGAGGTCACCGAGAAGATGCTGCTGCGACGCGGTGCCGAGGCCACCGAAGAAGCGGACCCAGCGGCCGTGGCCGGGAAGAGGCTGCCGCGACGTGCAGCCACCGCTGCCATGGCCGCCGATCCGGAGCCACTGTTGGCCAGGCTGCCGCGTCGCATCTGCATCTGGGCCAAGGCATGAGCGGTGGGTGGATACATGCTGCCGCGACGTGCCGAGGGTGCCTGATTCTGAGTGTAAATACTCTCGCGACGCCGCTTGCCAGCCGCTGTGCGACGTTGATAGGCTCCGCTGCTTGCTCCTGGCAACGCTGGTGCACCATCTTCCAGCTGGAAACCCAAGTTGGTTAAGCCGCCACCGCCGCTGGCACTGGCCAGGCTGCCATTGGACTCGAAGGGTGGCGGTGGACCACGACCGTTGCGTAAATATGACTGACTGGAGGCCGCCGTAACCGTGTTGCTGTAGTAATCCAGCGGTGATCTTGGCTGTTGCTGCGAGGCAATGCCCTCGGGCACAGATACCACCGACAGTTTGCGTTCCACATCCTGCGAGGGTCGCTTCTTTTGGAACGGAAACAGACGACGCAAACCGTCTGGCATGGAGAACTTCTTGACGCGTCCCGCTGCCGCTGGAGATGGCTTCTTGAGCTGCTCCTCCAGGGCATCCGGTTCCAGATGAACCATCGTAGCGCCATTGGGTCGCTGCTGTCCCTTGTAGCGCTGATTGAAGGCCTCCTGAATCTGCTGGTTGTCCCCACTCCATGTCCATTCGTTGTGCTGATTGGTGCGCAGCGGCCGCTCGCTCTGCCAGCGCGGTGCTTCCAAATTGAAGTCGGAACAGGCACGAGCTCGTGGACGTCGCGGCGTAGAGAACTCATTGACTGTGGAAAAGGACCATTCGCTGGCCAAAATCTGTGAATCGGAGAATCCATGATAGCCGCCATAAAGTGCTGCATCTTCCTGTTCCGCTGGCGGTGGCTTCACAGTAGCCAAGGCACTGACCACCTTGGCCAACAAATCGGTGGTCTGGCGATATGCCTCCGCCGTCTCGAATGTCTTCTCGCGATCCAGCTTGCTGAGCTCCGTGTCGGAGCTGGCGTGCACCATAATGCCGGCCTCCTGCAGCTGCTGGGCAGCAGCCAAATCGGCGCAAACGGAGAAGGCACGCTTCCGGCTGGGTATGGGAGCCGGTTCCACGCGATACATGCTGAGATCCGGACAGGAGGCCGAACGGGGCAGCGTATAGGCAATATCTATGTCGGTGTACACGGGCTGAGAGGGATTAATGGGGGTAAAGTTGAGGATTCAGTTTCAGATCAGCGTGTGTTGAGGTGTTGTGGTGTTGGACATGTAAAGAAAAGGGTTTGTATTAGTGTTTGGTCACTGAGTTCTTTGTTTTCTTGTGTGTGTCTGATCTGGGCACTAGCACTGTCTGTATATATATATATATCACTGGATCTGGGACTGGATTTAGGGTCCTTGTAGCTCTACTTACATCTGCGATGGCTCTTCTTTTTCTGCTCAGCCGTAGTCTTATTCTTCGGCTTTTTTCTATTTCCCTTTCGACAAAACTAGAACAGAGAACAGCAGTTCTTCATCAGCATCAACAAGAGCAGAACTCTAACTTAACAGGAATGGAATACCGCTTAGTAAGACACGTACATCAAGGGGGGAGGTTAGGACATAAAAAGAGGATAACTCTCAGAGATTATCAGGGTTAGTTAAACCCTTGAAGGATATTTATATAGGGTTAGCTTGGAAATAGGGTTATCTATTCCATAAAAAAAGGTTTACTTGGTTATTTTCCATTAATTTTAAGGTGTTATACTAGAAAATAATCTGTATTTCCTCCTAGATTTAAGATATTTGAGATATTTTATAGTTAAGTCCTTAAAAATCTCTATAAATGATGTGGGTTTAAATGAAATTCCCTGATTATTCAGTTAATTCTTTAAATCTCTGGGGGGAGGTGGTTATGACATACAAAAAGGATAACTCTCAGAGATATTAGGTCTGATCTTGGTTAGTTAAACCCTTGATAGATATTTATATAGGATTAGCTGGGATATAGAGTTATCTATTCCCTATAAAAAGGTTTAATATGTTATTTCCCATTAATTTTATGGTGTTATTCTAATAAGTATTCTATATTTCTTCCTAAAATTCATATATTATATGGTTAAGTTCGTAAAAACTCTATGAATGAGCTGATTATTCAGTTAATTCTTTATATCTAAAAAATATATTCCAGTGCTGGCCCATGAATAATGATCAGAACACTTGTTTCTTCTTCGTCGTTTACCTTCACTTTGAGTATGTAAAGCTCATTGAGCATACGTCGCAGGTAGCCCACATCCTTGGTGACGCCCGTCCAAATGCGATTCTGTGTGGCCTTCAGATTGGAGGACAGCTGCTGCTCCAAATATGCCAGCTTCTTGCTCTGCAATCCCCTGTTCATGCCGTATGTGAACCGAATGTGAAGGAATGTGTTTTTTTATGTTTTGGATTGAGAGAAGGGATACAAATTCGGTTAAGGGCATGCATACAGGACACGCAACGTAACGAAAGGCAAACCCAAAGGACATGCGTTAGACATTTACTTACCGGGTAATAAACGTCATAATCATGACCAGATAACCCAAGGAGAAGATGAACCACACAATCACAAAGATTTGATAGACAACAAACCAGCCGCCAAACTCCCGAGGCTACAAAGAGAAGAAAACTATTATTTAGAATCATTTTAAGAGACTTAAGTAATGAGATAGCCACCTGATTGGGTCCAAAGGTGGGCACATAGTCACCAAAACCAATCGTTGTGGTGGTCACATAGCTGTAATACAACGAAATGGAGTACGGCCAGTTCTCAAAGTAGGTAAAGACCCACGAGGGCAAAAGCAGAAAGAGAGCTATGCCCGGTATCAGGGCAATTACCACCGTGGTGATCAAACCCAGTTGTGGTGGCACATAATGCATATCCGTGGACATTTTGTACTTTTTGTAGCGCCTGTAAATCGCCTCAAACTGGGGAGAAAATAAATTATTAAGTTAAGCTTCTTAAAGACCAAAAATCAAAGATCCCCACTCACCGTTCGTCCAAAATACTCGCCCAGGCCAGCAAAAAGTATTCCATTGACTGGTATTCCTATCACCGAGTATGCAATCATGATCATCCGTCCGGCAAAGGTGGTTGGCGATATATTGCCATAACCCACCGTAGAGCACACGGTGAAGGCAAAGAAGAAGGCATGGTAAAAGGTCCAAGTATATGGTATATCGTGCTCATCCTTGGTATAATCCGTCACCGGTTTGCCGCAATAATCCGAAATCCGTTCGAGAATCTCGTTCTGTGTGCTCACATTCTTGTCCGACAGCTCCTCTAGGAGATAGGCTGGAAAAAAAACCAAAACACAAAGTAAAATAAATGCAAATACAAATAAAAATAAATGTAATGCCCGATGGGGCGTGAAATCAAATTAAATCTAATTGATACCCCATTATAGTTCACGTGTCTAACCGATCCGGAAGCTAACCTTCCACTTTCCGCTTTCCGCTGTAGAACAAAGGCCCAAAAAAAACGAGGAAAAAAAAGCCCAAATTGATTTCGAAGCAAACTGCCAACGCGACGCTTCCTCCCGTTACGTTTTCCGAGATCACTGATCGCCACAAGGTAACGGCGACAGTGACCCTCCCCTCCGGAGTGCCATATTTTACACTAAAACAAACACACTGTTGAGCTCGTAATGATCTCAGATCGCACATTACGATCACCATCACGATCACGATCATGACCTGACCCCAACGACGTTGCTCCTCCTTGCTTGATTGAAATGCGTTCCCTGCGAGATGTTTATCCGGCAAATAAATTGTGAGATCGTGAGACAGACAGCCCGGTCTTGCTGTAGGTCAGAAATTCAAAGCTTTGATCGGATTTAACTTCTCGGAAGACATTAAAACTCAAAAGCAGCATTGCAGCCAATGAAAGTTTCAAATGATCTATGGAATGGGTTATCTACAAGCTGCTCTATCAGCTTGTGATATAACCAAAACAAGGATCGATAGGCAGCTTTGTAGGCTATCAGTAAATTGATTTTCCATTCATTCAATCTCTGACAAGCCACTAGAGATCCGATCCTCCTCCAGCTTCGTGCCTTGTTATCAGACACTCGGCAAGATCGAGGCCATTCTAACCTTTATGGCCAAGTTCATCAAGCCACTGCAATCATTCAATAAACCCCGTACCGTGTGCTGCTCTCTGGGGTAATCTTTTAACGAATTGCATAATTCAATAAATGCGGCGGCAAAGATTCCACTCACATCTGATCTGCACTCTCCCATCACACACACAATTGGGGGCAATTCAGGCGGCATTAACTACGTCAAATAGTCAACCATAAATCCGCCATATAAGAGTAGCCGCCGGAGTGAAAAGGAACGGGCACCAGCTGTCGCCTTTGTGGTCCCAAGTCCCGGAATCTTGATTGCCGGCAATTTGTTCATACAAGTCGATCATTATCTCGAGTTATCTCTTGTAAATCCTCTCGACTCTCGCATGCAGTGGGTGGGATTCCATGAATTCCACGACAGCTATTTACTCTGATTATCTTGCTGATTGACTTGGGCCCGGAAAAGTTTGTGTGTTTGTTGCAAACAAATTGATAAATTAATTTAATTAAAGTCGACAAGTGTGAGAGATGCACAAATCATACAGAAGTCCGATCAGAACCGAGGTCGAGGTCGAGGTGCATTCCCTATATTGAATGAAAATGATATTTGAAAGTAGAATTAATCGATTTCTTTATAGATTATTAATCGGTTTATGAGTACTTATCGTTGGCAATCCATCTATTCCTTACTTAAGCTTTAAAGGCTTTGTAAATACCGTTTAAAAATGATAACTTTCTAGGTAATTCCTTTTTGTTTTTTATAAAACCTTTCTTCAACATCCTGTTTTGCTGTTTACTCACCTAAAAATAGATCAAGAATTAATATATTAAACTGGTAAAGAACTATATAGTTTAAGTGTTGATTAATACTCAGAAATTCCACCTTGTCGTAGAGCTTAAAACCAAGTGACCTTGTTTTAGTCTTATATTGTATAAGCCTTTAAAATAAATCCCTAAACAATTAATAAAAAGCAAAGTCTAACTAATCACTGGGGTAACCCACTGATCATTCACTCTTTCCCACTCTTTCCTTCCCTTTCCTTCCGAGGTCGTTTTTTTTGGGAGATCCCTCCCTTTGGCGGTGTCACTGTCATCGCTAGAGTTACCTTATCGGGTGTCAAATACCATCATTATCACATGTTTGTGGACACTTGAAAGTCACCAGTGGTCATAGTCATATAGTCATAGCCGATTGTCCGACTTTTAACCAATTCAAGTGTTACTTTTGGTGTGTTCTGTCCACCGTTGTCGGTGGGTAGGTGGTAGTGATTAAGGTGACTTTGTCCACTAAGCCAGTGCCTGCTTACATATGCATACAAATAGTGTGACATGACAAGTGCCGGGGTTCCAATGTCGGATTCTTAAAGCATTAGTTGGGGGGCTCAGAAGGCCTACCGAGCAAAGCCAGCGATATCGATCGGTGATGGGTTTTTTTAGGGGGCAGTCAAACTGTGTGATCACTGATCTACGATTGCTTAGAGATCGAGAAAGCCTTTGCCTCTGATCCAAGCCAAGTTACGATTTCCGCACGTCTTGGGTCGATGGTTACTAATTAGAGCGTTTATGGGTTATTTATTCGCGTAGTTAGCACATTTTATGTGCTGTTTAAATTTGGATTTATTGCAATTGAAAAGGCATAAAAATAAATACATCCGAGACTAAACTAAACTGTGTGTGAGTGTATGTGCTGAAATATAGAGGTTTTTGAGTGGGTTTCGGGGGGAGTTTTAAGCGGGATTTATAGCAAAAAAACCCTGATTGCCCCTGACTTGTGGCAGAGTTATAAATCTCACACTTTTTCTCAAGCTTCTCCGCACGTTTTGCCAAAAATATATATTAGAGGAAGAGGGGATTTTCAACTGTATTTTGATTTACAGTCTTGATTGGCTGCTAAATGCTACACTTGTGGGTCTGTGTTTACCATTTAACATCTTTTTTTAAGAGCAATCTATATTCCAAAGGTAATTTTCCCACTCGAATCATTTCATTAATGATGTCTACATCAGTTTATCCTTAGGATCAAATAGTAGAGACTCCAATTAGTGACTTTGCCGTCTTCTAGCACCTCGACTTTCATCCACAATCAAGTGGGTGGCAAAGGTTTAGCGGAACGAACATGGGTCTAGACTTCAGACTTTCTAATAAAGTCGTGGGTGAGCATTTAGTTCGACTGGCGGTAAGATATCACATGCTCCCAAGCATATATCATGTGTCTGGGGATATATAATTGTAGTTTCTTCTCACCCACCATTGATTTCAATGCGCTCCTTTAGCTCCTCGGCGCGTGCCTCCTTCTCCTCGCCGTGCTCGATGTGATAATAGATGGCCGCCCCGAACATCAGGTAGGATATGTAGAAGATGAGCAGCAGAATCCATCGGTTTGGCGACATGCTCTACCTGCAAGGATAACAACTACAGCTACAGTGGATGCCAGGATGCCGGCAACAAAAAACAAAAATAAAGTGGGTTAGGTTAAGAAAGAATTCGGAATCGGAATTGAAATCGGAATCGGAATCGCTGCTGGTTTCTTGTTGTCTGTCGTTATTTATGGTTGTATCGCTGCTAATCGAAGCTTGATTACGATTGCTCAAGTGCTGGCCAGTCAGTTGCCTTAGCGTTGTTGTCTCTGTATAGAGTAGATATCGGGCAATACGATTCTGTTGCTCTACGGTTAAAATTATGGGTCTTATGAGGTTTCTGAGGGGTTAAGGGTTTAAGCTAAAGACTAACTATGGGTAAAAAGTTAAATATTTTAAGGGAAGCTTTTCTAAAATGTAAATTTTAGGTGATCTTTACAAAATACAGATAGAAAATTATCAAAAGATTAATTATATATACAAATTAGACCATTTAAAGTCTTTTGAAATGCTTTTTTGGGAATTAAACTTAAATATATTAAAGAAATCTTTTTTTAAAACCCTATCTTAGGTGATCTTCAGAAAATAGAGCTAGAAAATTATCAAAAGATTGATTATCTATAAAAATTAGACCATCTAATGCCTTTTAAAATGTTTTTTGTGATCTTTTTTCACGATATTTTAAAGAAAATCTTTTTTTAAAACCAAATTTTAGGTGATCTTTAGCAAATAGAGTTAGAAAATGATCAAAAGATTGATTTTATATACAAATTAGACCATCAAAAGTCTTTAAAATGTTTATTGTGAACTTATTTCCCGGTATTTTAAGGAAATCTTTTTTTAAAACCTAATCTTAGATGATCTTTAGAAAATACAGATGGAACATTATCACAAGATTGAATATATATACAAATTAGACCATCTAAAGTCTTTCAAAATATTTATTTCTATATTTTTCTCCGATTAGAATAGAACAATATATTTTCCTTCGAGAAAAAGCACCACCTTTGCCTTTCCATAACGACCCTACTCCTTGCTAAATCCCTTTTAAGTTGCTGCTGGCTACGTCATCTCTGCCACTGCCCCAGGCTTACACCTATTGACACTTCTAATCATATCTCCCTCTGGGGTCGGACCGTTGCGGGGCATTGCTGCTAATTTTCAACGATTTGTCGCCCGGTGCAAAGTAGTCCGCTAACGATTAGCGACCGCCGCAGACGTCGCCCTCCAAGTAACTCCCGGGTGTCTTATCTCCGGCGTACAAACACACACACACACACACTGAAGCTCGGGTGTCTGGGGATCAGGGGGAGGCCAGGAGTCCGGGACTTTGGTGGGTGTCAACCGATGTGCCGCAATGCCAATTAGCGATCGCGAATGCAAAAAAAAAAGAATAATAAAAAATAGCAAACAAAAAGTTGACAAAACCAAGTTCCAAGAAGAAAAAAAAAGAAAGAAACTATAACCTAAAGCAGGTGTCAAATGTTTGGAGTATTTAGCTTTAGTCATTAGCTAATGATTAGAGTCCTTAAGTCGGCAAGACATCATAAAGATATAGTGGCATTGAGTCTTTAATTTTTTTAGTTATCACAAATTTTAAAATCATCATCTGATGAAAATGAAATACCTCCGTAATAGCCAATTTTTAGACTTTATGACGAAAGTACTTCAAGTCGGTATGGTCATCAAAGTTATTACCAAATCATAAAGAGCATTAGTCAGGCCACTGATTGGTTGCTAATGGGCGATTGATGATGGTGAAAGTTCTTACAATATCGTAAAGATAAACGCTTAAGTCATCGGCACTGGCGGTTCTTACAGTATCATAAAGATAAAGACGGGGTACGTCGTCGTCGTCGTTGGTCTTTGGTCGTCGTAGGCCATGTTCGCCCCTAATGAGTTCATGTTGGGGTAGTTCGTGTGGAATCCCCCAAAGCTCACACTCACAGATATTCTCACGTGAATCGAAGACTAATCTTTGGCAAAAACTTCGCTTAAATCGCATTTATTTTGTGCCTTCGCTCGTATCTGTATCGATAAAGACTCTTCTCATTACACGCTTGATTACATTGGGGACAATTCGGAATTGTTTATTCCCGGTGTTCTAGTCAAGTGATCGCCTCTGATAACGAACGATTCTTTGCTGTTTTAATTATTATTATCGGACGGGAGGTTCTTTATTGTATAATTTCTATTAAATTATCTAGGGAATAAGTGTTGGTTGTTTTTCCTCCAATGTTAACAATAAAAACTAAAAAAAAATCAACGTCTATGGGGCGCGTTCCTCGAGCACTAACTGGCGATGACGCCGTTCAATGGAAGTCTTTTCATTTATTGTGTTTCCTTTTTTTCTTTATGTTTTTATTTATTCCGAACAAACATTTCGATGACGCTCTGTGTTGCCAAACGATCTTTTTAACGCTTTTTTTTTTGGGGTTTTGGTTTTTTTTTGTGGGCTTGCCCCCGGATGGAATTCTTTGCGAGTGGAAATTTCTGACAAAAAACTTTAAGGAAATTAGGAAATTAAAGCAGAAGGGAAAGCAAGGATCATATTTTGATGAAATACATTTTATTTTAAAATTTAACCTATAGAGATTTCCCCCTGAATCACCTTAAAAGACCTTCGGGCGCGAAAACATTGAAATTTCGCGCTTCACCCACGCCCCAGGTTGTAAATCCATAAAATGGACCCAATCTTTATCAAGCCGAACCCAAAATCACAAAAGAAAACAATAATAACAATGATAATGATAAACATTCGATGATCATGTAAATGAATCAAGTCAATGTTTGACGTCAAGTGGAGTGTAGACAACAGAACATTTAATATGGCAATAAAATCGTTTACTAATTGATAACCAACAGACTCCATTTTCATGGTGACCGTGCTTCGAAATTAAGATCGGGGGCAATTGCCGAAAATAGCCAAAGGATCGATCGGATGATCGCAAATGATCAGTTGATCTCCTCGTGCATCAGAGCCGAACCTCCCCCCTGGGTTACGTGCAGAATTGGGGGATAACTCTCGGGGACCGTAGCGAGTCCGTCGTATATTATGTGAAACAAAATTATTAAATACAAAAATATTTACATATACCGACGCTAAATAGTCGTATAATCGATAATAAATAGCGGCGACTGCAAAATGAACACGTTTAGTAAATAATCGCAAAAGTTGTCGAGCGTCAAGAGCCGTGCTTTATTTCTCACTTGCTCCGGAACGAGCTAAAAAATAAAAATAAAATAAAAATAAAACCAAGGCGAGGAGGAAAATCTCAGTGAAACAAGGAACAAGAATCACGGGCATTGTCTTTACGTCCGGAGGGAGTCTGAAATCTGGAAATCTGGTTGGAAATACCAGACAGGCCTATGTACATACGTCTCTCTTTCTGCCTGATGAGGCTATTGGTTGCTAATGATGACATTGTTTTACAAGCCGGGCGAGGAGCGATGATTAATTGAATTGTGATCTATCAATGTCTCTTGTCTCGTCAGCCCCTGTGTATCAGTGTCTATGACGATTCATAGTCTTGGTACACCACCTCCTTTTGCGTTTGATAAGACTTACGCGTCAGAGCCCAGAGCTAAACACGGCAATTAATAACTAACAGATTGAAATTCTTTAGCTTGACAAATAAATTAAAAGGAGAATCAAGTTCAAGACCATATTATAGGAAGGGATTTTCTTTAAGCCCAAAGCCCAATCTCTCTTCCAGATTGACAGGCTTTAAGTTCTTTTAAAAGGGAGTTAAGTCCTCTTCATAGGTTGTCATTTCCATTACCAATTTCCTGATATTTGTATGATAATGGTGTGGAAGAGTCCTTGGTAATGCGTATTCTTTAGTAGCTGAAGCTCAATTGTTAGTCACCCGGTCACATGTATCGATAATTGCGATATCCACAACACCTTACCAACTGGATAACTGACTGAATGACTGACTAACCAACAAACTGACTGACTTACTGCCTTATTGACTGATTGACGGACTAAGGAGGATCACTGCCGGCTCTTTTACCATATTTGTTTATAAACAAATGCCGAAAAGCGCTCGCCAAATGATGGATGAAGGCGCGAAGGTGGGGTAAATAAAGCCTAAAACAATCGCAAGACGCCTTGAGCCCTGCCTGCCAATCGACTGATCGATAACAGTGGCAAACCGTTATATCTCCCGCGTGTTTGTATTGAGTTTTGCATATGGCAACAACAGTTAAGCAAACACTCTCTTGCCTAGCGAAACAATTTCGTTAATTAAATGCATTCAGCGGATCGGTTCATTCATGCTACAGATACACAAAGATACAAAGATACTGGGCGGTGGTGTATGGCACAGATTGATTGATCGGATTAAGAGCAGGGCACTGGGGAAAAATAATGAGGAGATTTACATAAAATTAATCAAAAGTAGAAGCTAAAATGTCCTTAATTTGGAGAAGGGAAATGCTTGTTTTGAAAATGTTTTTAATTTATTTCATTATTAAATTAATTAAGGATTATGAAAACACTTTATTAAAAAACTTAGAAGGGCTTTTAAAATAAATTCACTTTTTAAAGGATTCTTCAAATTAGAAAATTTGGAAGGACTTTATAGTTATATTCGAAATATAAAACAAAAAATGTAAGGTTTTCCATTTTCAAAAATCGATTTAATATTCACTCTGCCTTATTTTGAAGAATATCTAAATTTTAAAGGATAAACCTTTTACCAAGATTTTCCTCAATAAAACACAGAGAAATATCCTATATTTTCTTCTACAAAAGAATCGTAAACTTTAACCTGTGCACTACGTAATCGTTCTGTTTTTGATTTCCAATTCGCGACGTGCAATTTACTGTCCGTTTCGGACTTTCTTCGTGTCCCACTCAGATAAGCCGCGGACCAAAAAAACAAGGTGACCATAATAACAACAACAACAACAATAATAACAGCACGGAAGGCGATAATGTCTGCACTTCAGTGAACTGCGATCAGCACAGCTTTCTTAAATAATTAATTTAATTAATATTTTAAAGTTCACTTTGAAATCCGATTCGATTCCTTTGTTCCTTCTTCCTTCAAGTTGCACTCAAAAATGTTGGTTGCAAAAAAAAAAAAAACACTGGAAAGGCACCGTTATGTTTCTTTACACCTCCTTCGCGTGTTTGAGTCGGACGAGCGTGTGTGTGGCAAAGAAAAATCGCGAAAAATATCCAAAAGAGAGCTAAGCGATCGCGCGTCGTCCCAGGACCGTTACCGTTAAGCGGCGCTCGCTGAATTGAAGCGCTGCAGGCACTTGGTTGACACTTTTTGTTAACGGTGACGGCGGCGGTGACGTCGCTCCGTCGCTTCTCGGTTCCCGTAACCGTTCTGATTTAAATGGAACGCTCCAAGCTCACGTCTGTTCCCAGTCTCTGCCGGCGCAGGCGTCTCCGTTAGCGTCGCTGCCGTGCCCTGTCCGCGAACCGCTTGCTCTTCTTTCCGTTTCTTTTCCTCCTTGCCTTTTTTTTTCTTTTTTTTTTGGCTACTTTCCCGCCAAGCTGGGCTTTGCCGTCTCCTTCTTTTCCTGCACTTTCGAGCGGGACAAAGCGGAAGGAGGGAATGGGAAGAGGGAGGGGGGATAAGAAGGAGCGGCAAAGGAGCACTACGACACGTTCCGCGACGCCTCCATCATATGACTGGCAACAAAAACATGGCAAAAACACGGCACGGCGGCACAGAAACTGAATCGAAAAATCCGCGAGTATAGCACTCGAAAACAAATCAGAGCAGCAGCAGCGACGGAGAATGCAGAGCGGAAAAGCTCGGAAACGCACGGCAGACGGACGGGTATGAAGCGGCAAAAAAAAAAGCGGAGCGACCGAGACGACAGCGAACGCGGCATTAAGTGTAATTGTCCCACCTCCTTTAACTGCCGATCGTGCGTGTGTCTCTGTATGTGTGTGTGTGTGTGTGTGGAAGATCTCTAATCCGACGCTCACTCACTTTTGAGCTATTTCGCTCTTCTTTGGCGGCTTCAGAATAAGACAGGTCGAAATCACTCAAAAACCGCTCGGCTTTCGCGGCTTGTATGCATGTGTGTGTGTGTGTGTGCGCGTGGTTGGAAGGAGAGACCAGCCCCCGCCCTCGCCGCACCATCGCGCATCCCTGCACTAACTAAACTAAAACTACAAAAAACTAAATCAAGTCAAAACGTCGATCGGTAAACGGCAACTAAAAACTACGCCCCCCCTGCCACCCCTTGGAACTCCCACAAGCCCATCGTCGCGAAAAGCAGTGATACTTTTTCGTGTGCTACATATAATCACTGCTACCACTGGAATACGGACCAGCACAGTGGAACAAATCGACTGGAAGGAAGAGTTACAAGTAAATCTCTGGAAGGATTAAAGAATAAGTGATGGAAATGTGATCACGATTTCAAGGAAGATCTCTATATTCTTTGTCAGTTTATATTTAGAATTAAGTAAATACTTTTCTGTAATGAGTAAATGTATTCTTATAATTTATTTTGTTCTAGTTTGTTTTGAGCCCAATAATTTACATGTTTTTTTAAAAATATTATCATATTTTATTTCTTAGATATCTAAACAAATATGTTATTTATTTTCGTTTGCATTAATATATCAAAGTATCTTAAAAATAAATGTTTATTTTTCTTGTCTCGATATAATAATAATAATGTACATATAATAATTTATATATAAATAAAATGTTATTTATCAGAATTATTTCCTAATTATTTATCTAGGCATAATTGTCAGATTGCCTCCAATTTCCAGAATTTATTTCACATTTAAGATAATAAGGCTTTACTTTTAATCTTTATCAAACATGACCTTGAACATATACATATGTATTTATTATGCAGATTCTTTTCCTTGGAACTGATCATGGACTATGAATCACAATTCTACAGTGACTTTCCCAAACACCCAAATAACCTTGATTGAATGTGTAATAAATAAATTGTTATAAATGTTTCCATAGAACTGTAAAAAAGTGGTCGTGACATACCCATTTTTCTTTACGTCAAAAAAAAAAGCTAAAGGGCTAAAAGCGAGTTATATAGTATCGAGTGATGGATGATTTTTGGGTAATAATTTCCAAAGACATATTTCTAAACCAGATATTGAGTTTTATATTAACTAGTTGGAGATCATAACAGATTCTTACTTATAAATATTATTATAATCAGTTTGGTTTAAGATAGTTCTTAAAGTAACTTAATGGAAAATAATTACTATTATTTAATTATTATAATATCATCTTTTTTCTTGTACACAAAATTTTTATTATACTTATTACCTTATTGATAGATTTCTTACCCTTACAAACCATTATCTTTGTGATATGATACCAAAAGTACATAGATAATTATGATTTCAACCCACTGTGTGCTCTGTTTTTTCCATTTGATCGGCATTAGCCTGGCCACCGACGATTACTTTGGCTGGGGACCCGACCCCCACCCAGACCCAAGTGGGCGCCCGGCCTATCCCAGAAGAGAACACACCTAGTACCTATACGTTGAGTTGTGACAATAACAACACACAATCGCGGTGAACGCAAATGATTTGTCTACGGATTTTAGTGCTTTATGACGGGCACTAGGCACCGGGCACTATATACCACAGCGTAAACTTTAACGTCGTCAACGGCAGCCGCTGAACCACCCACCGCCACACCCACTGAAGCCACCGTACCCATCCAACCCCACGACTTACTTACCTTGATCTTGGGAGCTTACAGGGCCTGATCCTGGGGGCCAGCGTGAAAAGTCTTCACTGTCAATGCCAATGTCAATAGTGAAAAATGTAAATTTTGAGGGTTGGGGATCTGGAGTTCTTATGGAGGGGCTTTAGGTACACCCCATTGTTTCGATAGAAAAAATTACGACACTTTGGAGGTAACTTTGTAAATTTCCACAATGATAAACTAATAAGCAAGTTGGAAAACGAAAGTCTTTAATGGATTTTAATTTTAAATATCATTTTGTATCTGTATCCCGGAAATCAAGTCTTTGGCAAATCATTTCTATAAATTATTTACCAAGATGAGTCTGTCCTGAGGATCACTGCATTATAAAACAATGAACTATGAAATACAAAAAAATATTACCAGAAGATCTATATAGATCTCAAGATCCCTAAGGCCCACCGTGCAGGTGCAATCACTGCAAACGGACGACGCTGAAGCGATTCCAATGGGAAGAACGCGAACGAGAGCAGGGCAAATACTCATCATCATCATCAACATCAGAGTTGAGTTATCGCCTGCCTTTGTTTATATTTTCCTCTGCTCCACATTCTATATAGAGTCTCCTCCTCACCGATCGATTTTGATTTTGCGAGCGGAGAAAGCTTACCGGAGAGCACACGGAGATAGCCACCCGGGGGCATCGCCAGTGACAATGATAGTGTTGATAACAAGTCCGCCTCGAGTGCTTCGCTTTGGATAAGAGTAAAGCGAAGCTTTAGCTTACGAAAAAGTAAAACTCACGATCTGAGAAGAGCGAGAATTTGGAGCAGTGTTTTGGCCATGACACCTGGAATTTGATGATGCGGTATGATGACTTACCTAAGTGCCAGAGTACACTTTGAAAATATATAGTATTATACCTTTTCTGTACCTCTAAAATTTAAAGTAAAATGTTCCTTAATGGGAGCTTTACTTAACTAAAATTCTAGTTTACAATTCATACTTAATTTACATAAATTTATTCCCTATTTTTCCCAGTGTTTCCCTCCGGGAACTAAATCTCCCTGAACTCTGCGTATTATATCTTTCACGTCATAGATCGTAGTACCTCAAACAACTGAGTTTGCTCCTCAAATCAGAGCGGGCAAATACAACTCAACGAGGTGCTAAAAGATCCCATTTGTACTCGATCAGTGGAGCCTTTAATTGGAAAGATAAGCTATATATACATATATATCGCGAAAATTGCGAGGTCTTTTCTTTATACAGAGACTCAGAGAGAGAGAGAGAGGGAGAGAGCACAGCAGACTCAAGGCCCGTAGAGACTCCTATTTAAATTGGCAACTGATTCATTGGGCGCTTTAGCCCAGGTTGATAAGCATAATTAATTACGCTTTGATGTATCGACGGAACCGAACAGCCCTCCTGTCCTGTCACCGCAAAGTGGCCGCCACAAATCCAAGTGTATTTAAATAAATTCAAATGAATTGTAATTGATGGGATACCTGGCCACCGGGCCCACGAAAAGGTATTTCCCGACGATTCACAGGTCTCTGTCTTGCAAGTCGCCGATTTAGTAAAGTTGGAATGTTCCTGTGACATCTGCTGGTGATGATTTTCGGCGCCTAATCAATTATGGAAGTGATGGATGTGCGTAGAGGGTGAAGACTTCATAGTGCCATCGTATGAAATATGTACAGTTTTACTATAATTTGTAACCTGGAAGTGAAAGAAACCCATTTGAAATCTTATTCTTAGTAGAAAAAGGAGAAATATCATTTTAAATACCATAATATTACAATATATCAAAGCTTATGCTATTTTTAATACCATATTTTAGCTCGATATGTTGATCGACTTATAATATTGAACCTTCCTTCTCGATCTACACATAATTCTTACTCATTGTTTACATTTCATCATGTATTCATCAATCACTTCAAAACTCACTGCATTCCGCTTGTCTGTAATTGAATCAAAGTAAATAGCATTCACCATTTGATGGATAGTCTAGAAATCCATCATCATAGAATGGAATTCAATTGAAATTAATAACAAAATGAGATTAATCAGTTAAAATATATAGCAAACGAGATGGAAATGCATAAATTCGTAGAAATATCCACCAAAAACCACCTTAAAAAAAACACTCTTTAGATATACATTTTTAAAGCCTTCATTTTCGGTAAATCGGTGTTTGTGTATTGCTCTCGTTTTGGCGTACATTTACTCGTATTTATATATATCTGAGAAATCATTTTAAATATCGGCTATAACAGTTATTATACAAAATATACAAACGATTTTGGTGGACAGACAATACTTTCATCAGGACTTTCAGCTATTTTTACTTATCAAATGAACTATGTTGCCAATCATTCGACAGCCGTTCTTGTGGTGCAACAGATTGAGGCACGGATCTCGTATCTTCTCCTCCAACAGCTTGATTAGTTCCGCTCGCAGGCACTGCACCATTTCGGCTGTCTCATGATCGTGAGCCTTCAGTATGATCCAACCGCTTTCCAACAGAAACAGAAAATCGCCATCATGCAGCTCCACCTTGAAATCGCTGCCGGCGAACAGGACCATGGCAATGAGTGGCAGCATCGAGCAATCCCTTATGTAAATGGCACTCGTGCGCACTTTCTCCTGGTAGACGAGGAAGGGTGCCTGAAAGACGGAAACCTGCGAGTTGACCGAAGAGGGATGTATCTTCACATAGCCATCGCCGCGTGTCTTAAAGCGCAGATCCTGATGACTCGGCTCACGCGGCACGGCACCGCCAGCCGTCTGGACATAGACACGTTCCGGCGTCATTATTTTGACAATATTGGGATAAAGGGCAGCGCAGAGAAGCGAGGTCAACAGGCGATTATTCTCGCCGTTGTGATTCTGCTCTACGCCAGTCAATTGCAATATATTATCACTGGCATTCTTACGCCTCCGAGGCACATCGATGGGCACAAAGCCAATGGAGACGAGCAGCTCCAGGTACTGATACTTGAGGTCGGCTATGGTTTCGAGGGTGTTCAGCGACAGGAAGTGTTCGCTGGCATAGTTTCTGCTGGCCGCAAAGTTACCCCGCCGCGCCACATCCAGCCATTTCTGTTTAGGATTAAAGATTAGAAGGAGAAGTGGTTGGTATACCATAATAAACTCACCCTGTATGCATTCAGCACGGTTAGGTGATCGCTGTTTCCCAAGGCAAACATTCGCTTGCATTTATCCGCCTCCGTTCGCTTATTCATGGGACTCACAAAAGGCGACTTGTTGCTCAGGCAGGCGGCAATGGTCAGCACACTGTCCAGGCACTGGAAGATAGCTCCGTACAGCATTAACTTGCCTATGCGCACGTCCACAGGCAGAGCGGCCAGATGATGGCCAAGCGGTGTTAGCTGATCCTCAGCATCTAGAGCGCCCACATCCCTTAATCGTGTTAAAGCACCCAGCACACTGTCCTCCGTGGGCGCCTCCAGAGTCTCCAGCAGCACGGACAATGTGTTGCGCGAGGCGAACGTCTGCAGGGTCTTGATGCGCAGCACAATTTGCTCGAGCGGCACTCGCTGGATCTCTGGCACCGGCTGGGCCAGAATGTGATGGCTGTAGCGATAGCTGGTGTACAAATGGATGCAAACACCGGGCATCACACGACCGGCACGACCCTTGCGCTGTTTGGCATTTGCCCGGGAGACCCAGACCAGGTCCAGTGACTCCATGTTGCGATTCGAATCGAAGCACTTCTCCTTCATCAGACCGCAATCCACCACAAACACACAATCGTCAATGGTCACCGAGGTCTCGGCTATGTTTGTGCTGAGGACAATCTTTCGCTTGCCGGGCGGCGCCTTCTTGAAGACCAGCGCTTGATCCTCGCCCGATAGCGATGAGTGCAGCGGCACCAGGACGAATTTGCCGGCGCGAGGCGAGAAGAGGGCATGATCCAGCAGGGAATCGTGCACAGTTTGAATCTCCCCAAAGCCAGGCAGGAAGATGAGAATGGTGCCCTCGCGTGGCCAGTCGTGGGAGCCCTCGACAATGTACTTGAGCACGGATTCAATTAACTCCGGGTTAATGGTCATTGGCTCCATCAGGTAAATGCTTTTGCAAGTCGGTTTGGTGTATTCTGGGGAAGAATAAAGTAAATATCTTCGAAAAAGAGGCTCTCTGACTGCTCACTTACCTGCATATCGCTGATAGGTCTCGGCCAGGGTTAGCTTCTCGTCCTTAATCTTCTTGCCCGGCGCCTGACCCGAGGCCTGGACATCGGCGTACTCCAGCTCTCGCTCCAGCACGTCCTGCTCCTGCTTCTTGAGCTTGCGACAGTATTTCGTATCATATTCCATGACAAAGCCGCTCATATCCAGAATATCCTCCAGAAAAAGCTGCTGCACGGGAAAGGTGCGCCCCGGTATATCCAGCACAGGCGCTCCGCCAAAGTAATCGGAAAATAAAGCAGCATTCAGAGTGGCCGACATGAGAATCACCTTGAGATCCTTCCGCTCCTGCAGCAAATTCTTGAGAATGAGCAGCAGAAAGTCCGATTCCTCGGATCGTTCGTGCACCTCGTCCACAATGACATGCGTGACGCTGCCCAGCAGTGGATCCGAGGCCAGGCGACGCAACAGGATGCCGGTGGTGCAGAAACTAAGCCGTGTACTCGCGGAAACCTTGTTCTCCAGCCGAATCTGGTAGCCCACCAGCTGGCCTATGCGATCCAGACGCTCGGCAGCCACTCGCTCGGCCACTCCGATGGCCGAAAGGCGACGCGGCTGCGTGCATATGATCTCTACATGGGGAAGACTCTCTTTGGCCGGCAGCTGAAGGCCGCGGAAGAACCAATTGTCGAGAATGAACTGCGGCACCTGGGTACTTTTACCGCAGCCCGTCTCTCCAGATATCACCACCACGGGCGAGCTCTCGATCAGCGCCAGAATGCGTTCAATTTCGGCAAAGGCTGGCAACTGTTTTCGGCCATCGATGACTTTCTGGTAGCGTTCCTCCTTTCGTCGCTCCACAAACTGCTGCAGGAGGCGACGATTCTCGCGTGCCTGTGCCTCAGCGTTGCGTTGATTGCCGCCATCATTCCGAGAGGTTTGCCCGCGGGCGTAATGCGAGGGCTTTGGTGCCTGCAGTCTTTCACCATCCAAATCCTGCCCACCGCCCTCGGGTTCATCGTGAAAGATCGAACGCTTTGGCGAGGGAAAGGGTGCCGTATCCAAATGTCCGGCTAGCTGTTCGTTGGACTGCAACAGGTCACAGATGCTGTAAACACAGGGTATACCATCGCGACAGATCTCTCTGGCCTCTCGGTAGAGGTGACGGGAGTATCGCAGGCGCAGCTCGTGTGGTATGTCATGGCAGGTGGTCTTTAAGTAGACAAAGGGAGCCTCGTATGGATAGCGACTGCCGGGCGGGAAGCGCACTTCCACATGAAACCACAGCTCATTGTCGTTCTCATCGACGACGCCATTACCCTTTTTGGGTGCCACCTCCTTTTCCGTGGGCTGCGGCGGCAGGTGGGCAAAGCGACACTTGGGACCGAAACGGCAGGTGCCGTCGCGATCAAAGTTTCGACACCGTTGCGGTGCCTTCTTCTTCTTGTCCAGCGCCGCCTGGGCAGCGGCAGCAGCAGCCGCCAGGGCTGCCTCGCGGGCCTTACGCACCTCCGATGGACTGTGGGCGAGCAGATGATCGATGCGAAACTTGAGGTTCCACACGCGATTATGTTCGCGCTCCTCGTAGGCCTTGTCGTAGATGGATTCCAGGGCCTCCTTCTCATCCGATCGCATGTCCAGCAGCTCTGTTTCGCTGGGCGCCTCCAAGTGCGTTGGCTCCGTTTCCGGTACACGCATATAGCGGCGGTAGAGCAATAGCAGGGCAGCCTCTGTGTCGCCGGAGCAATGTTCGTACGCCTCCAGGCAGTGGACAGCCTGAAAGCCGTAGTTTTCCAGCTTGGCCAAGGCGTAGCGGCGCAGACGGTCTCCGTCGCTGTTGTCACCGCTTCTAGAACTCACACCCTGCACGCTCTGCACCATCAATGTGCCGCGATCCTGCCAGTACGAGTGCTTCACCCCGTGACCGCCTCTGCCGCGATCCTTGTACTTGCTGATGTCGTCCAGCTTGAAGTCCGGCCCGTGGATGGTGCGCAGCGTGTCCATGGTCATCTGGCGGCACTCGTCGTTCAGCCGGAGGACATGTAGCTCCGTTTTGCGGGACTTGTTGTCCGCCTGCGACTTGGGCGCTGCAGGCACGTTGCTGTAACGAGAGATCGTCGTCGTGGGTGACGTTCAGTGGTTTTGGTTTCGGCAGAGGTTAAGGTTAAGGGTACTCCACTTACGTGGTGCGCACGTCGTTGGGGCTGCGCAGGAAGCAGTCGTCCATGTGCTGGCGCGAGGATTCATCCATTTCCACGGTTTCGGGGGGCGGTAAGGTGAGGTAAGGCAAGTCAGGTAAATTTCACAACAAAACGCCGAACGTCAGTGTGACCGTGCTGGATTCGGCTAGAAATACCTGAGGTTGTGGGAGGTGCAAGTGGGACCTTACCGCTACACCGGAAGCGAGGGATTTTTAAAAATATTCAACAAGACCGGAAGCTACTTATTTATACTTTGAATTGGATCATTAAGAATCCATAGTTTTCATTCAAATGAAAAGAAAAACTTAAATTCCTAATATACCAAAAAATAAGCTTTTTTCTGTTGATATTTAATGTAATTTAATACTTTAACACCATTTTAAGTTGTGTTGAGTAAACTATTACCCTTCGAGGGTATAAAAATCCAAAATAAAAGCTTATTTCTGTAGATAATTAATTAAATGTAATACTTAAACATTATTTTAAGTTGTCTTGATTAAACATCGCTAAATTATTTGAGTTTTCGCATAAGAAAATCATACAAATACGTTTTTGAAATTAAATTTCTTTTATTTTTCCAACAATATTACATAAGTAATACATTTTCAGTGTTTCAGATATTTAGGTAATATCTATAAAATAAACATTGTTTTTCATAACTTTAATTTGCTGTTTTCAGCTGAAAAAAATGACTGCATAACTTTTATATAAATTGATATTTGGCAAAAAAATGTGTTTCATGGCAAAAAAAAAAAAAAAAAATGTTAAACTAAAATATTTTATCGTAAACATAAAAATTGGGTGGAACTTTGCGTTTTTCACGGTTCTTAATCCCGCATATAATACCTTCAGTGGTTATTTTTTATAGAGGAATACCTCACGGCAAATCTCTCTGGCCTCTCGGTAGAGGTGAAAAATGTGTTTCATGGCAAAAAAAAAAAAAAAAAATGTTAAACTAAAATATTTTATCGTAAACATAAAAATTGGGTGGAACTTTGCGTTTTTCACGGTTCTTAATCCCGCATATAATACCTTCAGTGGTTATTTTTTATAGAGGAATACCTCACGGCAAATCTCTCTGGCCTCTCGGTAGAGGTGAAAAATGTGTTTCATGGCAAAAAAAAAAAAAAAAAATGTTAAACTAAAATATTTTATCGTAAACATAAAAATTGGGTGGAACTTTGCGTTTTTCACGGTTCTTAATCCCGCATATAATACCTTCAGTGGTTATTTTTTATAGAGGAATACCTCACGGCAAATCTCTCTGGCCTCTCGGTAGAGGTGAAAAATGTGTTTCATGGCAAAAAAAAAAAAAAAAAATGTTAAACTAAAATATTTTATCGTAAACATAAAAATTGGGTGGAACTTTGCGTTTTTCACGGTTCTTAATCCCGCATATAATACCTTCAGTGGTTATTTTTTATAGAGGAATACCTCA